>CAUJAO010000251.1:0-47836 GCA_963082485.1 Eudonia mercurella
AACAGCTTATGTGAAGGATTCCTACCAATTTGTCAACAATATCAAAGACCTACATCTTGCTGACAATGAAACTATGGTTAGTTTTGATGTGCAGTCCTTATTTACATGCCTACCAGTACAGGATTGCATTAAAATTACCAAAAAACGACTAGCAGAACAGGATCTGCCTGATGAATATGCAGTACTATTAGAGCATTGTCTAACATCTGGCTACCTTTTGTGGAATGACATTTACTACCTGCAAGTAGAGGGTGTTGCCATGGGTTCCCCTGTTTCGCCCGTCGTCGCCGATATCTTTATGGAAGACTTCGAGGAGAGGGCCCTAAGCACAGCACCGGTAACCCCTAGATTCTACAAGCGGTACGTAGATGATACTTTCACTATCCTACCAACTGATAAAGTATCTGCTTTTCTAGATCATCTTAATTCCATACATCCAAAAATACAATTCACAATGGAGTTAGAGGCAGATAGTAAGCTAGCTTTCTTGGATACTTTAATCATCAGGAATCCGGACCATAGTTTAAGTCACACCGTGTATCGTAAAGTAACCCATACAGATAGGTACCTCAATGGTGATTCTCACCACCATCCTAGACAGTTGGCTACTGTAGGGAAATCTTTGTTTCAGAGAGCACGCGGCATCTGTGACACTCAACACCTGGCTGCTGAGCTTCAGCATGTCAAGCGCGTACTACAGAATAATAAACTGAAAGTACCACGGCTTCGTCACAGAAAGCGCAATAAACTAACCACAGTCGAGCGCCAACCTGCAGTACTTCCATATATGAAAGGTGTCACTGACAAGATTGGACATATCTTAAAGCGAGCTTCAATCAACACTTACTTCAAGCCGCCAAAGAAGATCAACCAATTTTTACGACCTGTCAAGTGCAACATACCCCTCCAAGATGCAGGCGTGTACAAACTGGACTGCGACTGTGGGCTCTCTTACATCGGGCAAACAAAGAGAAGTATAGGAACCCGCGTTAAAGAACACATAGCCGACGTCAAGCATAGGCGCGAAAATAAGTCTGCAGTATGCGAACATTCCCAAGAGGGGGCCCAACCATTACATCAGATTTGATAAACTGCAAGTACTCGCTAGAGAACAACGATTCATCCCTAGGATGATACGCGAGGCTATTGAAATTAAAAAACATCCTAATTTTAATAGAGAAGATGGTTGGAGTCTACCACCAGCCTGGGACCCCATCATACAAAATATTAAATCCCAGCCCCAACACCATACTGCCAGACCAAAAGATACTGTAAGCTCTTTCTGCGTAAAACGGAACGCACCCGATTAAATTAAATGAGGGTATACAAGCTACTAACTAATTATGAGATGACCAACACCTCAGTCTCCCTGTGACCACGGACCCTGCAAAGGATCCGAAACGTCAGGATAAACATTAAATAATGTAAAGTAAAATAAACGCGAGTAGATCCGTAAAAGTTGTTTCATTTAAATGTGTAGTGTTCGCGTAAACTTTAGAAAACAATATGTGATCCAATACGGACTGGAAATAGCCAACAAAGTGCGTCGGTTGGAAGATCTGAAAACTAAGCGCGCAAGAAAAGTTACATCTTTAAATTTCTTGAAGAGATGTCGCGACCAAGGTCTCATCCCAGCGTGTGTCAAGATATCGCCCAAGAAAGATATACGCGGGAGCGCCAAGATCTTACAACAGGCCAGCCTAAAATTGCTTCGTCACCTCATCTACCAACATCGTTCTGAGCTAAGTATAATTAATAATAAGATCGAGAGTTTGTCCAGTGTGCTAAAGTTACAATTGTCCGTATCAGATTTTAATAATTGCATTAATACACTTAATAAACGCGAAACATCTAAATATAATGAATGCAAACATAGACAAATAGAGAAATTCCAAACGTTAGCATCGAATTTAAATAAAAAGTTTGTGAAATGGAACACGACTAACAGTAGACCAGCAACCATAGACAACCGCAAACGTCAAAATCAAAAAGATGATCGCACAATTGTTAATTTATCTAAACAAACACTGGACGAACCCACCGTTGAGGTACTAAAAAAGGGGCTAAATTTCGCCGTAGCCCCTCGCAGGATACCGTATGAAAGCATCATTAGCAACGTCGAGGATTGCTTAGTTAAAAATAACGTTAGGAAGGCTGATGCAGAGGCAATACGTCAAGACATATCGTCTGTCTTGCGCCGGAGCAAATTGCCGAAATCCAACCTCCCTCGTGATCAGTATTTCGCTTTAAAGAACCTGCGAGCTAAGCCCGAATTAACTATCCTTCGTGCTGATAAAGGTAATGCTACGGTAGTAATGGATACGTCTGATTATAACGAAAAAATAACAACACTTTTATCGGATGACAAGACGTACAAACGCGTTAAATGCGACCAAACCAACAAAATACTTAAGAAAACTAGTGATCTTGTCAAACAACACTCCGAATGGTTAAATCTAGACGCTAACTATTTAATCCCTTCCTGCCCTAAACCACCTAAACTGTATGGGTTACCGAAAATTCACAAACCCGAGGCTCCACTACGCCCTATTGTAAGCCAGATCGATTCACCAACTTACCGACTGGCCCGGCATCTAGCTAAGATTCTTTCACCACTTAGAGGTAACACAACAGCTTATGTGAAGGATTCCTACCAATTTGTCAACAATATCAAAGACCTACATCTTGCTGACAATGAAACTATGGTTAGTTTTGATGTGCAGTCCTTATTTACATGCCTACCAGTACAGGATTGCATTAAAATTACCAAAAAACGACTAGCAGAACAGGATCTGCCTGATGAATATGCAGTACTATTAGAGCATTGTCTAACATCTGGCTACCTTTTGTGGAATGACATTTACTACCTGCAAGTAGAGGGTGTTGCCATGGGTTCCCCTGTTTCGCCCGTCGTCGCCGATATCTTTATGGAAGACTTCGAGGAGAGGGCCCTAAGCACAGCACCGGTAACCCCTAGATTCTACAAGCGGTACGTAGATGATACTTTCACTATCCTACCAACTGATAAAGTATCTGCTTTTCTAGATCATCTTAATTCCATACATCCAAAAATACAATTCACAATGGAGTTAGAGGCAGATAGTAAGCTAGCTTTCTTGGATACTTTAATCATCAGGAATCCGGACCATAGTTTAAGTCACACCGTGTATCGTAAAGTAACCCATACAGATAGGTACCTCAATGGTGATTCTCACCACCATCCTAGACAGTTGGCTACTGTAGGGAAATCTTTGTTTCAGAGAGCACGCGGCATCTGTGACACTCAACACCTGGCTGCTGAGCTTCAGCATGTCAAGCGCGTACTACAGAATAATAAACTGAAAGTACCACGGCTTCGTCACAGAAAGCGCAATAAACTAACCACAGTCGAGCGCCAACCTGCAGTACTTCCATATATGAAAGGTGTCACTGACAAGATTGGACATATCTTAAAGCGAGCTTCAATCAACACTTACTTCAAGCCGCCAAAGAAGATCAACCAATTTTTACGACCTGTCAAGTGCAACATACCCCTCCAAGATGCAGGCGTGTACAAACTGGACTGCGACTGTGGGCTCTCTTACATCGGGCAAACAAAGAGAAGTATAGGAACCCGCGTTAAAGAACACATAGCCGACGTCAAGCATAGGCGCGAAAATAAGTCTGCAGTATGCGAACATTCCCAAGAGGGGCCCAACCATTACATCAGATTTGATAAACTGCAAGTACTCGCTAGAGAACAACGATTCATCCCTAGGATGATACGCGAGGCTATTGAAATTAAAAAACATCCTAATTTTAATAGAGAAGATGGTTGGAGTCTACCACCAGCCTGGGACCCCATCATACAAAATATTAAATCCCAGCCCCAACACCATACTGCCAGACCAAAAGATACTGTAAGCTCTTTCTGCGTAAAACGGAACGCACCCGATTAAATTAAATGAGGGTATACAAGCTACTAACTAATTATGAGATGACCAACACCTCAGTCTCCCTGTGACCACGGACCCTGCAAAGGATCCGAAACGTCAGGATAAACATTAAATAATGTAAAGTAAAATAAACGCGAGTAGATCCGTAAAAGTTGTTTCATTTTAATTTTTTTATATTGTACGCCTGGCAAGGCAAGACATGTTAAAACTAATACAATGTATTTTGTCTACCAAAGTTCTATGTAACGAATGACACAAATGTTCTTACAAATAAATTATCTTTATCTTTACTTATCTTTAAATAGGCAGCATTGCAATTGCAATAAGTAAGTAGGTACCTACTTACACAACTATTCTAAATATTATATTAAGTATATCAAAAGCCAACTTCTATTTTTCTAGTTCTTTAAAATCACAGATACATTATTTAAATCAATCTTATAACAATGAATCAAATATCAGACAATTCTAAACTAAATTTATATCTTATCTAATATTATATTTTTAAAGAAGCTATTTCAATCTTTTGTTGTAGATGCCTTTTGTCTGCTCGTGTACTCCACTATGATCCCGTCTCTGCTGCACGCATAGTGAATGCATGTTGTGTTTTGCACAACATAGCAAACCAAGCACATTTGGACATTCATCCATTGTCTCAAGAGGAATTAGCAGCAGAAATTGGTCGAAATGTTGACATGCGCGGTGTTCTTGCAGAGAGCAATAGACGTCAAAATCAAGATCTTTTTGAAGGTAGGGCGGTGCAACAATCCCTTGTAACCCGTCTGTGGGAAGAGAAACAAAGACGTAATAGGTAGTTTATTAGGGGCAGCGTAATAGTGTTTCAAAGTTAGATAATAACTAGCTGCCACCCGCAGTTTTATCCGCGTTTCCTGTTTCTGAGGGAATATCGACACAAAAAGTTTAGGTCCTTCTTAAAGGTCTAATAAATTTTATCAAAATTGGTTCAGACAGAGATAGTTAATTTTGCATTTATATTTTTATTTAATATTATTAGGGATAATTTAAATTAAATATGTATGAAACTCACACAAAAAGTCCTTTGATTTGCAAAGTTCATAATTATGGCTGCAAAATGATATTGACTGAAAAAGGTCTTTTGGTTTTATTTAAAAGACTCACCTTTATTCTCCATTAATCATCATCACTGTCGCTCGAAAATGTAGATATTACTCTACGTTTCTGAAAATTGAAGATGTCTAGTTAAAATAACTGAACCTACTTTGCAATCAGAGATACATTGATGTAGGATTTGACAACCTAATTATTTATTATTAATTTTATAATTGCATAGTCTTTGTGCGTTGCCATATCAACTCATTTACTAAATACGGTGACATACACAATATCAATACTAGAAATAAGAAAAAACTTGTAATGCCACTATTCAGACTGCAAAAGGTTCTTGGCTCTTTCTTGGGGCAAGGTATACACTACTATAATAAAATACCTAGTACTGTACAAGATTTACCATTACATAAGTTTAAAAATCATGTAAAATCTTCTTTACTTAAGAAAGGTTATTATACAGTCAAAGAATATTTAGATGATAAAACAACCTGGTTATAATAAAAAATCCACATTTTGTTTTATTTGGATCAATCATTATACTTAATATCTTAGCGCTGATATGATAGCCTTTATCAGCAGTGTCCTACAGTTTACAAACAATATTTATGTTGCGTTAAACAATCATTGAGTTCTTATTTAGAGTAGCTTGAGTGTGGCATGTGCGTCGGGTCGTTACATTCCTTAAGATATGGTTGAGTGAAGCGATGGCTGATTCATATGTCATACTCGTGAACGGGTGCCTCCTGTGGAGGCAGGTCTGCTCTTGCTTACTTATCTTATTTTAAGAAAGGTTATTATACAGTCAAAGAATATTTAGATGATAAAACAACCTGGTTATAATAAAAAATCCACATTTTGTTTTATTTGGATCAATCATTATACTTAATATCTTAGCGCTGATATGATAGCCTTTATCAGCAGTGTCCTACAGTTTACAAACAATATTTATGTTGCGTTAAACAATCATTGAGTTCTTATTTAGAGTAGCTTGAGTGTGGCATGTGCGTCGGGTCGTTACATTCCTTAAGATATGGTTGAGTGAAGCGATGGCTGATTCATATGTCATACTCGTGAACGGGTGCCTCCTGTGGAGGCAGGTCTGCTCTTGCTTACTTATCTTATTTTATTATTATTGTACTCTATTTTATTATTACTGTATCTAACTGAACAAATGATTTTGAATTTTGAATTTTGAATTTTGAATTTTGAACCAGTTTGGCGCGGACGTGGGCATGCAGATGCAGCCAAAGTTCGAGGGTTCAATCCCTGCACATGATCAATATTTGTGTCATAATCATGTCTAATTTTCTTAGTCTGGGTGTTTATATGCATATTATGCATTCTTATTATTACCTTAAAGCCATGACAAAGCTACAAGTTTAAGATAACAATTTAGTATTAACTAGTGAAAATTGTGTGATGTAAGTATTTAAAAAAGTATTTATGTGTAAAGTATATAACAAGTGGCACACACGATGGAGCCATATAATTGAAGGTTAGAGGCAGAGTGGCAGAGTGGTAATATAACAATACATACTTATTTACCTACTTCTACTACTAGTAGATTCATAGGTACAAAGATTTCTTACTTTTTTAGAATGTCCATGTGCTGAAGAAGAAAGCTTATCTCCCAGTCTATTAATAGTCTGTGCTATCTCCTTCAGAGCCTCGACCTTACTTTTTTCTACTTCAAGTCTCTTCTCCTCAATTTGAATTTTTGACTCCTCCAGCCTCACAAATGCAGCCCGTGCCTCATCCATTGCACTTTCAGCCTGTTGCACTAAAATAGAAAAAAATAATTGTTTACAGAAAAGGCACATAAATATTGAATCCTTTATATTATTAGAACCTACATAGTAAATTTTGGCTAGGAGCACGAGCTCTTGCCCTGCGCATAGAATGAGGGATGGATTGTCCAGGCTGGTTTATTTGTGTTTCTTGTTCACTGGTTAGTGGAGCTTCAGAACCATCAGGATCAGGTTGGACTATGAAGTCATATAGATTATCAACAACATTCATTTCTCTGTAAAAAAAACCATTTGAGTATGAATATATTATGCGCTTTGTTCTACGAATAAATAAGAATTATTATCAGTTCAACCGTTTCATTCTGTTGGAACCACAAACATTCAAACATACTTATAAAAGTGTTACAATTATAACTTTACCTAGTAGGACTTTATTGTATAAAGTTTAAATACTTACAGCATTAATTTAGATGAATGAAAAATAATAAAAAAACAATACTAAAAAATATTCTTCAGACTTACAGCAAAAAGTGAAATGTATGTAAGTAAATGTAAATGTTGTCAAAAGTAATAACTTACATAATCTGATTTTCCTCAACATGATCCTCTTGTGAGACTTCTGGGGCTTCTGAAGAAGCAACATTCTAAAAAAAAAACAAAAAAAAAAATTTTTTAGTACACTTCTAAACTGTAATAACTTATTATATCCTACAAATATAAAATGTAAAGGTTTGCATATTTATGACTTAAAACAGCTAAGTATACCAATTTTGTTTAAATTTGGTTTACTTATTTTGTAAGTAACTATTTCATTCTCTCAAATGTTACCAATTTTTCAATAATTATTATATTATTATAATATTTAAAATTTTATTAAAATATTTTCAATAGTTATTATAATTATTTTAAATATGCATTACCTGGGTTTCAAAGGGATTTTGTTGAACACCCTGCAATGGAGTTACAACATCCCTACCAAGAATAGCTGCCACTCTATCCTCAATAGGGCTCATTGCGGTTTCCATTGAGGGTCCTCCTCCAGTTCCACTTATGCTTCTACTGATGGAGCGCAACTTGGCTTTGACCCTTCCCTTAACATCATTCCAATACTAAAACAAAATATGTAATTAATATAAAACAAAAATATAAGTATTGATTTGTTACATGAATATTATTTCAAATAAATTTATTTTGAAAATCATACTAGAACTCGATTACAATTACTATCACAACAAAAAAGATTTATCCAAATAGATGCAGCCGTTTTGAATTGATGTGCATACAAACATTTGTTGTGGCAATTGATTTTTATTATTAATATAGATATGAATATAAAGTAGGTCATATAATGTATTATTTAAGGGATTTTATACTAACACGACTCCATTCTTTTGGTTTTCTGAATGTGCCCTCAGCATTGCAAATTGTGGCACACTCATTCCAAAGACGCGACGCCAGTGCCCGAGCTTCTTTGCTCTGTACACGACCAAGAGCTAGGTCTTTATGGGCCTCCATGAACTCTACGAGTAACTCCAACTGGCGGACAGAAGTAAATCTTCTACCACCGGTATTCGGTTCAGCCGATAAGTCCAGAGACATTTGGATCTACGGCAGACAAGCATTTTTAAGTCAGATACACTATCAACTTAAGTTTATTTCAAACACCAATTATTAATGAAATAATTATTAAATTAATTTAATTTCAAAAAAACTTACCTACAAAGTTTTTAAGTTATTCAGAAAGAAATTCCCAAACTTTGTTTCAGCTAAACGAATAAACTTTTCAAAACTTTTCTATCTGAATGTCAAAAATTATCAGTTTTTTTTTAATAGCAAAAAGGTCTAACGCTATGCAGCCATAAACTATTGTAAAAGGAGCAATGGACGAGTAACTAGCTAATCATATTATATTTTTTCCTTGTAACACTATATAGCCGTTTTAAAACCAACTGGTTGCGTTTCGTTTGCGTTTCCGTTTCATATGCTAAGTTAGTAGAATACCGTTTTGTATTAAAACCGCAAACGGAACCAAACCGAACCGATGCCGATCTGTTTAGGAAAATAAATAACAGAATTAGGCAGCAGCCCCTCAATTCTGCTATTTATTTTTTGCTGAAACGCATCTGAAACGCTTTAGTTACACCATTTTCGTATTCTGCTAGCTAAACGCTACAGAAACGCAACCGAACCGCAACCGAACCGCAACGTTTAGTATTCCACTAACAAAAACGTAACGCGAACCATTCGGTTCAACCAATGTTCGGTATTCTACTAACCATTTCATCTTCGTGGCGGCCGAAACGTTACGATACCGCTTTGGTTCACCAGTCAAAAGTAGCGGTTTTACATCAGCAGCAATTTAGTAAAAATTTAACCTTTCTTTGATTTTTTTTGTAGAAATAAGGGATGTCTTCTTATCTAGCTTGGGATATGATGTTAAGAGGGCATATTGTGGATCTTGCCCGAGCTAGAAGACGCAGAAGGAGTCATCGTAATTTACGATTGAGTGGAATAGCTTTTCAAATGTCTAATAGGGAGTTTATAAAAACGTATAGGCTCTCAAAGGACATCACGAGAAATTTAATTGCTGAATTGCGACCATTTTTCCCTCCGACCCTCCGCAGTGATGCCATAAGCGTAGAAGATAAGGTAGGACCATTCATCTATCGTAATTTTCCATGATCCTCCATATGATAGAATTAATTCGTTACTTTTCATGTACACAAATATTTGTGTTTATGCGGGTATCGAACCCGCAAACTCTTTTTATATTTCTGCATTGCATGTTATTTTAATCAACTTTTTCTTTTAGGTGTTAACAGCTTTAGCATTTTTTGCCACGGGATCATACCAAACACTAGCAGGCCAATGTAGAGTGCACAATGTTTTCCAACCTACAGTGTGTAGGGCAATCAAGCAGGTTGTAGCAGCATTGAATCAGAACGAGATTTTAAATAAGTACATAATCTTCCCTCTGAGTCGAGCTGGCCGAGACCGATTAAAGACTGAGTAAGGATACCTACGTATTCACAAAATTTTAATGATTCATGCAAATAAAAAAAGAATTTTTGGATAATTAACTCTAAAATTTATTTGCAGGTTTTATAGAAAATTTAAGATTCCAGGAGTTGTCGGATGCATAGATGGAACTCATATAGCAATAATTAAACCAATTGAAAATGAAGAGAGATTTATTAATCGAAAGGGTTATCACTCTTTAAATGTTCAGATTGTAATAGTTTGTTTAACGATTTGATGAGGTACATTGATAATATAAATTTAATAAGTGCTTGTAAAAAGTACATTATATATCCATGTTTCAGATTTGCGATTCAAACCTACAAATATTGAGTGTTGATGCTAGCCACCCTGGGTCAACACATGATAGCGTAATTTGGAATGATCACCCTCTACGCCATTACATACAAAGACAACTAACCTTGGGTGAAAGTTTTCATTTGTTAGGTTTGTCCGTTATGATACCTATAATAATATATAGTTAATTAAAAGACATTTCAAACTTAAATCTACCTATTTTATTATTGGACAGGAGACTCAGGTTATCCACTCAGATCCAGCATGATGACACCGATATTAAATGCAGCACCGGGCACACCCGAAGCATATTATTATGAGCTTCATGTTAGCGCTCGAAATTGTGTGGAACGATGTATTGGAGTTTTAAAAGCTCGATTTAGGTGAGTATGATAAATATTCTTTCCATCAATAAATAATTATGTAAACTGCAACATTTTCCTCAAAATTTATGTTTTCATTTTAAACTGAAATTAATATTTAAAACTAGTCAACTTAACAACAATAACAGAAATAAACTAAGCAAATATAAACATCCAAAAAACTAAAGGCATTACCAGTAGAAATATAGATAGATAATTATTTAAATTTTTCTGAATTTTGTATCATAAATGTAATTATTATTTAATTTTTTTATATTGTACGCCTGGCAAGGCAAGACATGTTAAAACTAATACAATGTATTTTGTCTACCAAAGTTCTATGTAACGAATGACACAAATGTTCTTACATAAAAATATCTTTATCTTTACTTATCTTTAAATAGGCAGCATTGCAATTGCAATAAGTAAGTAGGTACCTACTTACACAACTATTCTAAATATTATATTAAGTATATCAAAAGCCAACTTCTATTTTTCTAGTTCTTTAAAATCACAGATACATTATTTAAATCAATCTTATAACAATGAATCAAATATCAGACAATTCTAAACTAAATGTATATCTTATCTAATATTATATTTTTAAAGAAGCTATTTCAATCTTTTGTTGTAGATGCCTTTTGTCTGCTCGTGTACTCCACTATGATCCCGTCTCTGCTGCACGCATAGTGTTCGGGCTGCCCCGCTGGTAGAGATAAATGATAAGAGAAGATAAGATAAAACTGATGTAATTAGACAATAAAATAAAACAATATAAGTTTCTACGACTAAATGGTAAAATGGTAGGTAATGAGTACGCGCGACGCTCTTGGTAGGTAATTGCGAACTGGTTTGTGCAATACAATTTAATAAAAGGTGCAAATGAGGTCAACTCGAAAAGTGCTGCTAAAGGAAATATGCACTGTACGTAGCTAGCTCGTACATATTCCCGGGGGAGAGAATAGGGATTAGTTTGGTGATGATAATGCTTGAGATGAGTGGTGTATCATATACAAGGTGATAAAACAATTTTTTAATAAGATCTAATGAATGGGAAAGGTTTTACTAGTTAAGGGAGGTGGTTGATGTCTTAAATTAATGCTTAATTTGAGTCCGAAATATGGAACACCGATCTAAGCACGGGCGACGTGCCTTTATTATGTTTTGGTAAACGCGCACTTTGCTTTGGAAGCTCATTTATTTCACTCACACTAACACTGCACTGATTGCCCATAACACTGTCACAACACTGAGCACTTGTGCTGCACCGTGGGGTCGGCACTGGACGCGGACCAGGCCGCTCTGGTTCCTCCGCTCCCGCCGCCGCCGAGCGCCGGCAGCGTCGCCGGCACGCGAACATCGCTACGCCGACTGTTATCACCGCGAACATCACGTATATGGCCGCGTAGTGGTGTATATCATGGTAAGACACCGTTTCGGCAAGTGGCTCGCTGCTCTTCATGATTTCGAGTTGTTGTTTGAGGTTTTGTAGTTGGATATTATTGTTTAAGCTGTCAGAGTCATTGGTAAGAATAGATAGGGCGGGTAGGGAGATGTTTATTATTTGATTGATAGGAGAAATCTCCAGCGCTGGTAGTGATTCTGAGTTTATGTTCAACTTATTCATTGGTTGTCTATGTGAGTAGACGACAAAATCAGCTGTTTTGATCATGCACTCTTGATCTATATTAAATAAGCCCGCGCGGGTCATTTGCACGCCGGTAACTTGATCTTCACAAAGAAGTTTCAGTTGGCAGCGATCGCAGCAAAAATAAAAATAAGTGTTTAATTTATTTAATTCCAACCAATCGTTTTTGCAAGTACCGGAGAGCGTATTGCAATTATTTGAATTTGGTAGCTTCTGACATAAACTTTGGTCATCTTTAAACCCGTAAATAGGGTTCTTGAGTCGGCACAGGGACGTTTTACTGTCTTTTGTCAAACATGAATTTAAATTCTTTTCTGATAATGGTATAAAGGCATCTTTCCGTAGGTTGATTGCTACATACTCTGATATTGGTACTACAGTTGTTTGTTTATTGTAGTCCGTTAAATAGGGAATCGGAATAAGCCTTAATATCTCAAAAAGGTCTCTGCTGATTAATGGTATTTTAATCTCAAATATTAGGTAATTATCTGACATACGTGCTCTAACTTCTAGTAAATTGTAAATCTCATAAAATTCATAATTATCCACTGGTAACGATAAATCTTTTGGGAGCTGTGTTGCTATTGTATTAAACTCTCCTTTCAGCTGACTGGGAGTTAACAAATGGAAGTTGAATTTGCCATTGTAAACATTAGTAATGGTGTCTAATAATGTTTGTTGTATGTTTTTAAGATTTGTTAGGATATTATTCGCCATCATTGCCGTGCTTATAAATTCACTGATAAGAGACACATTCTGTAATTCGCTTTTGAATTTATCTAGGCCATTTTCTAATAAATTTAATTTCTTGTTAACTAATTTGTGGTGTTTATCTATGACGTCTTCGGTACGTTTCAGAAGGTTAAGCTCAGACTCTACGACAGAGGTTTGATTTCGCCACAATAACGCAAGATGTTTTTGGTTATCTCGTAATAAACTGATGTCTTGCTTATACTTCTCAGCGAATCGCGCATCGAGAACTCCAAACAAACTATTAGCGACGTAATCCACACCGTCGATCAATCCGCGCCGGCGGCGCCGGCGCGTGCCAGTAGTTGTCGCGTTAATTGATAAAATATTATTATAATATTGCAGTTCCTTTAATTCGTGTTGTAACTGCAACATGATGCCGTCGCAATGTGATCGCTCTTTGATATTGACACATAAATGATCTAAGTACTGAATATACTTTTTTAGGGCCGTATTACCTTGTACATAAGGCGTTGTATCTTGGTAGACTACGAGGCGCCACTCATCTCGAATCAAATGCATATTTGTTATGTTATCAAAGTATATACTATTGTTTTGAAGTGGATTAATATTGTAGGCGCCTTGAGTAGTTGAAATTATGGTTATGAAAAATAATAAAAATGTCATTGCCATTGATGTAAACGAATATTGTTTTGGTTTTCTTGTTATGGTAAAGTTGCATGATTTTGTTTGTTTGTCTTTAGTAGCAGGGGAAGGGGGCTCGTTGGTATCGGGCACTTGATTTTCACCCGCCACAGGCAGAACTGAAATTTTGACGACCGGGCGTTTAATGACTCCTGTTTTTGTTTTTAAAGTAACGACCCTTACATATCCGTCGGTTCCTGGGTGTAAAGCTATAACGCGGCCAAGGGCCCACTTCCCGGGAGGCAGATTTTCATCCCTGATAGTGACAATGTCGTTGATCTTGACATTTCTTTGCGGCTTCCTCCATTTGCTTCTTGCCGCTAACTGGGTCAAATACTCGTTTCGCCATCGGTCCCAAAGGTTTCTTAATATGGTTTGTGTTAGAGTCCATCTAGTCCGCAAATCTGTTTCTGTTTCATGGATGTTCAACGCCGGGCCGCTAGCTAGGAAATGGGCTGGTGTTAGGACGTCTAAATCTTGTGGATCTTCGGTAAGTGGGCACAGTGGTCGTGAATTTAGACAGCCTTCTAGTTGCGAGAGGAGGGTGCTGTACTCTTCGAAGGTAAGCTTTTGCTCACCGATCACCCTTCTAAGATGGTGTTTCAGGCTCTTGACGGCCGCCTCCCACAGACCGCCTGCTGATGGCCATGCTGGAGCGTTAAAGTGCCACTCTATACCCATACTAGTGACTTCTGACATAAAATCTTCATTAAATATGGTCTGTAGGTGTTCGTACTCTTGCTGTAGTACATTATTAGCACCTACAAAGTTGGTGCCTTGGTCGCTGTAAATATGTCCTGGAACTCCCCTTCTTGCCGCCATTCGACGTAATGCTGCTAAGAAAGCGGAAGTGGATAAATCCGAAACGAGTTCCAGGTGTACAGCCTTTGTGGCCATACAGACAAATACTGCCACATACCCTTTGGTGGTCTTGATGCCCCGGCCCTTGTTGGCTTTAACTAGGACGTGACCAGTATAATCTACCCCTGTATGGTAGAAGGGGCGTGACTGATTCGTTCTGCATGATGGTAAGTCACCCATAAGTTGGTGTTGTTGGTTTGGGTTATGTTTTTTACAGATAACACATTGCCGTAAATGCTTTTTGATGGCTCTGATTCCACCAATCAACCAATATTTTTGACGCATAAACGCTGTAGTCAATCGTGGCCCACAATGGTAAGTGAGTTCATGTGCTTCGTCAATGAGTAGGTCGGCTAAGCGGGTACCATCCGGGATGATAATGGGATGTCTCGCATCAAATTCTAAGCAGGCATGTTGCAACCTTCCTATGAGCCTTAATACTCCGTTTTCGTCTAACATTGGATTTAAATTGCTTAATTTGCTACTTCTGCTTATGCTTTTGTTTTGCTTTAATTGATTTATTTCTTCGCTGAACTCGTCTGCTTGAACTTGCTTTATGATTATAATTCTTGCTTCTTTCATCTCTTTTAATAATAAAAATTTAGGTCCAGCTTTTTTATGTACAAATCTGCGCATCCAACTTATTATTTTTACAACTGTAGATAATGAACTATATTTGATTAAAAGTGTTTTTATTAAATTGTTATTTTTTAATTGTGCTGAATGAACTAATTTAACTTTTCTTATGTCCTGATCGGTAGAGTATTTTTGTTCAATTCCACCCTTCGTTGGTTGATAAGTGGGTAACCAGTGGGGACCATTCCACCAAAGGGTATGTTCTTTCAGCTGGGGAGCGGTGAGACCTCGACTTGCACAGTCGGCTGGGTTTTCACAGGATTTAACGTAGCGCCAACAGTCACCCGGCATTGATGCTGTAATTTGTTTTACTCTATTGGCGACGAATGGTTTCCATCTCTCCGTATCACCATGGAGCCAGCCTAACACGGCCATGGAGTCGCACCATCCATAAATCTGAATGTTATATCTGTTTAAACATGATTTTATCTTATGTATTAACTTTGATAATAGCAGCGCTCCACTTAATTCTAAGCGAGGCAAGGATATATTTTTGCTTAAAGGCACTAATTTTGTTTTCCCTGCTACCATAATGACCGAAGATTTTTTCTTACAGTACACGACACATGCGTAAGCCTGGTTGCTTGCATCGCAGAAGCCGTGTAGCTCAATGCTGTCATTTTCCTCAGTTTTTAGCCACCTCGGGATTCTGTAATCGCTGATCATCTCCACGTCGCTTTTGATTTTGTTCCATTCTCTGGCTATTTTCTCTGGTACGGAATCGTCCCATAGTATGTTAGCTTTCCATGTGTTTTGAAAGAGAATTTTTAATTTGGTTGATAGTGGTGACAGCCATCCCAAGGGATCAAATAACTTAGAAATTTCTGAAAGTAAAATTCTTTTGGTGCATTTTTTGGATGATGACTCTATTTTAGATTGAAACGTGAAACAATCCTGGACTGGATTCCATCCTAGTCCTAAGGTTTTGGTTGGTTCCTGTTGCTTGAAATCAAAATCAGTTTGCTTGTCTTGGTCTTGGTTGTGCTCTAGTAAGTCTGGTAAATTCGATTTCCACTTTCTAATATTGAATCCGCCAGATTTAAGAAGCTGGATCATGTCTAATTGGATTTGCTTAGCTGTATGTGCCTGGTGAGCTCCATGAATCAGGTCATCCATGTAGAACGAGTCCTGGAGAATGCTTGGTGCTGAACTGTCTTGGTAGTTCATCTTTTCATCGATAGCGAGCTGTTTAAGAGTCATCATGGCGAGAAAAGGAGCCGCCTTTGTCCCGTATGTGACTGTTGCTAACTGGTAGAATCTTAGCTGTTCTGATCTGTTGGCCCGCCACACTATGTTCTGTAACGTTTGATCTTCATCATCAAGCCATATTTGCCTGAACATCTTCTCGATATCTGCTGTAAAGGCAAATTGAAACTGTCTCCATGTGATGATGAGACACTGAAGGTCTTGTTGAAGATTTGGACCTCTACACATTACGTCATTCAAACTGTTACCAGTTGATGTTTTTGCAGAAGCATTAAATACTACTCTCAGTTTTGTTGTAGTCGATTCCTGTCTCGTGACGCAATGGTGAGGTAAATAACATTCAGGTATCGAATTCACGTGACCGGCCGCCGTCGCTGGTATCATATGACCGAGCTCTAAGTACTCGTTAATAAATAATTTATATTCTTTCGCTGTGTTTGATTGTTTTTCAAGTGATTTTTCTAATTTATAAAACTGAGCGATGGCCTTTTGTTTTGACTGACCTAACTGAAATTGATAATCGGGTTTTAACGGGAGTCGAACCTCATACCTTCCGTCTTCACGTCTTTTGGTTGTTTTCTGGTAGTATTCTATGCATGCCTGGTCTTCTACTGATAATGGTGATGATTCTAAAACTTCTTCGATCTCCCAGAATCGCTTTATCTCATCGAGATCATGCAACACAACATTACATTGAATGGTCTTGGTAATGTTGCCACTTAGTATCCAGCCCAATTGTGTTTTTTGAGCGGTTGTCATAGTGGATTCTGATTTATATAGACCGTCAAGTAAAAGGAGGGAATACACGTCTGCTCCTAAGAGGACGTCTACTGGGCGGCTAAGATGAAACTGCGGGTCGGCCAACTTTATGTCATTTAGATACGGCCACTCTGGTTTTATAAATGTAGTACTTGGTAGGTTTTTAACGAGACTATTCATGACTAACGCCTTCGTTTCAAAGGTAAAATCATTAACCATGGATGCGCATTTGATGGTTATTAACCCCTTGATGTCGTTATCTTTATCACCTACGCCTGAGATGACCCCTTTGCATCTTTGTCTTGGTAATCGTAACATTTGAGCAGCATGTTCCGTGATAAGAGATGCCTGCGAGCCTTGATCTAATAGGGCTCGCATTTGATAAAATAAACCATCAGCTCCTTTTATGTTGATAATAGCAGTAGGTAACAAAACTTCAATTGGCTTGCTGGAAAGGTGCACGTGTGAGCTACTTTTCATGATTTTTCCTTCGCTTGCACTTGTGGTGACCGGACCCCGCGCCCGCGCCCCTTCGCCCGCCTCCGTTGACGCTTGATTTGATTGCGCAAACGCGTCATGTAGCAAGCTGTTATGAGTTTTATTACAAATTCGACAACGATTTTCAGATAGGCATTCATTTTGATGATTATTTAGGCAATTAGGGCACAACTTAAGCTTGGTGATCATGTTATGTTTGTAGTATGGCGACATATCTAAAAACTTTTGGCAATAATATATACCATGATCGTTGGTTTTACACAACTGACATTTGTATTTTACGGCAGTTACGTTTTTGTTATAAGATGGTCGCGTCATCGTCTTCGTACTTGACGAAAATGTGTTTCGATGAAAGTTATATTTTTCTGGAATAGTTTGCTTGTTGTTCTGATGTTGATGTTTGATGTGTTGACTTTGATGTTTTGGTGTAGATAATCCATCTTGTTTCCTACGCGATGATTCTAGTGTAGTAAACTTTGTTTCCAAAAAAGACAAAAAATCTTTTATATTTGGTAACTCTCTTGGTTGTTTAAGAGATGCAACGTAGTCCATGTGCGACTCCGTATCCAATTTCTGCGACAGAATATGCACAATAAGTGGGTCCCATGTGCTTATGTCTACCCCTAAATTCTTAATGGCATTTAAACATTCTTTTGTCGTATCATGTATGCGCTTGATATGATTGATTGATTGTTGTTGCATCATTGGAATATTTAATAGTATGTTGATGTGCGATGAAAATATAAGTTTTTTGTTGTTAAACCTCTGATTTAAAATTTCCCAACAAACATCATAGTTGTCTGAGCTTACCTTAAGATGCTGGATCAGTCTCTCCGCCTCCCCTTTGACTTTGGATTTGAGATATTGCATTTTTTGTGCTTTTGACATTGAATGATTATTATGAATGGTCTCCGTGAATAGATCTTTAAAAGAAATCCAGTTGATGTAATTTCCACCGAATACTGGTATTTCCATTTGTGGAGTGCTTTTTTCCATGTGAGCCATTGATGACATTTTCTTATTAATAGTCTTCTTGATGTTAAGGTATTCCTTTTCATACTGGGTGAAAATCTCTTCATATTCTTTGTGGGAGCCATCGAGCTCGCTATCTAACTCCCAGTGTAAAGCGTCAACGACCGCCCAGCGCATCTGAACTGTGCGTAATATGTCATCAAACTCCCACTTCTCTGATACAGTATCTAAGTCAATGTTGGCAATTGTACGTTGGAATGCTTTTAGATTACTCTGTTGTTTCCTTAGCATTTCTTCGGACTTGCTGGAGGTACCTCGCGATGCTGGCGTTGGTTGCTGTTCGCTGGATTTTCCAACTAAAGTCGGAGGCTTCAATATTGGAGTCCTTGGTTTGTCCACTGACATTGCATGGTAGTTGTGAATATGTGATCTGATTGTGCTGTATCTTTCCCTGACCCTATCATATTCGTTATTCATAAAGTAACTATGTGACTCTATATCAAACTCTGACAACTTACCGTGATTGCTGGTAAACTCGTGCCAATAGCTATCTAAAATATCCACGCGACGTTGAAGATAATCTGGTGTCTTCCTTTCCGCGCCGTCCTTCTTGAAGTTGGTCAGGATTTGCTCGATAGCATTGGCGATTTGTTGCTGGTTGGCGTATATGTCCTCTATGTCAGACATAATTGGTAGTTAGATAAATTGGTTAGATCTTACTTGATAGATGCTGGTAGCTGCGTGCAGATACACTCGCACGCAATGCTGGTAAACCTGGTTAGTTGAGGGCCTTGCTGCTCCTTGACTACGCGTGCCTTCTTGATAGCACCGGATGCACCGTGTCACAGTTGCTGTTATGTCGACAGTAGCGTATAGCAAATGCACTTTGTCCGAATGGTTGCTGGCCGGAACCACGACACGTTACAGGTCACGAAAACCGACACGTTACAGGTCACGAAAACCGACACGAATACAGTCCACGAAACCGACACGTGCAGCTGATCCCGCCTTTAGAAAGCTCGAAGGACCAATGGATCCATAGGTCGCTGGTTCATATCCGGCTCGAAGGACCAATGTTCGGGCTGCCCCGCTGGTAGAGATAAATGATAAGAGAAGATAAGATAAAACTGATGTAATTAGACAATAAAATAAAACAATATAAGTTTCTACGACTAAATGGTAAAATGGTAGGTAATGAGTACGCGCGACGCTCTTGGTAGGTAATTGCGAACTGGTTTGTGCAATACAATTTAATAAAAGGTGCAAATGAGGTCAACTCGAAAAGTGCTGCTAAAGGAAATATGCACTGTACGTAGCTAGCTCGTACACATAGTGAATGCATGTTGTGTTTTGCACAACATAGCAAACCAAGCACATTTGGACATTCATCCATTGTCTCAAGAGGAATTAGCAGCAGAAATTGGTCGAAATGTTGACATGCGCGGTGTTCTTGCAGAGAGCAATAGACGTCAAAATCAAGATCTTTTTGAAGGTAGGGCGGTGCAACAATCCCTTGTAACCCGTCTGTGGGAAGAGAAACAAAGACGTAATAGGTAGTTTATTAGGGGCAGCGTAATAGTGTTTCAAAGTTAGATAATAACTAGCTGCCACCCGCAGTTTTATCCGCGTTTCCTGTTTCTGAGGGAATATCGACACAAAAAGTTTAGGTCCTTCTTAAAGGTCTAATAAATTTTATCAAAATTGGTTCAGACAGAGATAGTTAATTTTGCATTTATATTTTTATTTAATATTATTAGGGATAATTTAAATTAAATATGTATGAAACTCACACAAAAAGTCCTTTGATTTGCAAAGTTCATAATTATGGCTGCAAAATGATATTGACTGAAAAAGGTCTTTTGGTTTTATTTAAAAGACTCACCTTTATTCTCCATTAATCATCATCACTGTCGCTCGAAAATGTAGATATTACTCTACGTTTATGAAAATTGAAGATGTCTAGTTAAAATAACTGAACCTACTTTGCAATCAGAGATACATTGATGTAACCTAATTATTTATTATTAATTTTATAATTGCATAGTCTTTGTGCGTTGCCATATAAACTCATTTACTAAACACGGTGACATACACAATATCAATACTAGAAATAAGAAAAAACTTGTAATGCCACTATTCAGACTGCAAAAGGTTCTTGGCTCTTTCTTGGGGCAAGGTATACACTACTATAATAAAATACCTAGTACTGTACAAGATTTACCATTACATAAGTTTAAAAATCATGTAAAATCTTCTTTACTTTAGAAAGGTTATTATACAGTCAAAGAATATTTAGATGATAAAACAGCCTGGTTATAATAAAAAATCCACATTTTGTTTTATTTGGATCAATCATTATACTTAATATCTTGCGCTGATATGATAGCCTTTATCAGCAGTGTCCTACAGTTTACAAACAATATTTATGTTGCGTTAAACAATCATTGAGTTCTTATTTAGAGTAGCTTGAGTGTGGCATGTGCATTGGGTCGTTACATTCCTTAAGATATGGTTGAGTGAAGCGATGGCTGATTCATATGTCATACTCGTGAACGGGTGCCTCCTGTGGAGGCAGGTCTGCTCTTGCTTACTTATCTTATTTTATTATTATTGTACTCTATTTTATTATTACTGTATCTAACTGAATAAATGATTTTGAATTTTGAATTTTGAATTTTGAACCAGTTGTTGAACCAGATGTTGAACTGTAATAACTTATTATATCCTACAAATATAAAATGTAAAGGTTTGCATATTTATGACATAAAACAGCTAAGTATACCAATTTTGTTTAAATTTGGTTTACTTATTTTGTAAGTAACTATTTCATTCTCTCAAATGTTACCAATTTTTCAATAATTATTATATTATTATAATATTTTCAATAGTTATTATAATTATTTTAAATATGCATTACCTGGGTTTCAAAGGGATTTTGTTGAACACCCTGCAATGGAGTTACAACATCCCTACCAAGAATAGCTGCCACTCTATCCTCAATAGGGCTCATTGCGGTTTCCATTGAGGGTCCTCCTCCAGTTCCACTTATGCTTCTACTGATGGAGCGCAACTTGGCTTTGACCCTTTCCTTAACATCATTCCAATACTAAAACAAAATATGTAATTAATATAAAACAAAAATATAAGTATTGATTTGTTACATGAATATTATTTCAAATAAATTTATTTCGAAAATCTTACTAGAACTCGATTACAATTACTATCACAACAAAAAAGAATTATTCAAATGGATGCAGCCGTTTTGAATTGATGCACATACAAACATTTGTTATGGCAATTGATTTTTATTATTAATATAGATATGAATATAAAGTAGGTCATATAATCTATTATTTAAGGGATTTTATACTAACACGACTCCATTCTTTTGGATTTCTGAATGTGCCCTCAGCATTGCAAATTGTGGCACACTCATTCCAAAGACGCGACGCCAGTGCCCGAGCTTCTTTGCTCTGTACACGACCAAGAGCTAGGTCTTTATGGGCCTCCATGAACTCTTCGAGTAACTCCAACTGGCGGACAGAAGTAAATCTTCTACCACCGGTATTCGGTTCAGCCGATAAGTCCAGAGACATTTGGATCTACGGCAGACAAGTATTTTTAAGTCAGATACACTATCAACTTAAGTTTATTTCAAACACCAATTAATAATGAAATAATTATTA
This sequence comes from Eudonia mercurella, assembly GCA_963082485.1. NCBI lineage: Eukaryota > Metazoa > Arthropoda > Insecta > Lepidoptera > Crambidae > Eudonia > Eudonia mercurella. The sequence continues at coordinate 22,111 of CAUJAO010000251.1, forward strand.
AATAAATTTAATTTCAAAAAAACTTACCTACAAAGTTTTTAAGTTATTCAGAAAGAAATTCCCAAACTTTGTTTCAGCTAAACGAATAAACTTTTCAAAACTTTTCTATCTGAATGTCAAAAATTATCAATTTTTTTTAATAGCAAAAAGGTCTAACGCTATGCAGCCATAAACTATTGTAAAAGGAGCAATGGACGAGCAACTAGCTAATCATATTATATTTTTTCCTTGTAACACTATATAGCCGTTTTTAAACCAACTGGTTGCGTTTCGTTTGCGTTTCCGTTTCATATGCTAAGTTAGTAGAATACCGTTTTGTATTAAAACCGCAAACGGAACCAAACCGAACCGATGCCGATCTGTTTAGGAAAATAAATAACAGAATTAGGCAGCTGGCTCCTGCCACATGATATTCAGTATTTGGGTGGTATAGATACGAACTTCACATTCACCGGGAAGTCGGCGGTCGACACGTCGAAGGGCGTACTGCATGGAAGGCCATACGGTGGCGTTGCCATACTATGGAGGCTAACATCATTCCCGTGTGTGTCCGTCATAACGTGCCATAGTGTGCGTCTCGCAGCTATCAAGATCGCGCTCCACGATACTTCTTTGTTGTTGTTCTCGGTGTACATGCCCACAGATTCGAGCGATAATCTATTAGAATTCATTGAGTGCTTAAGTGAAATAAACGCAATAATAGAAAACAGTGACGTGCAATCAGTGTACATACTCGGGGATTTTAATGCGCACCCAGGTGAGTTATTTGCTTGTGAATTAACAAACTTTTGTATGGAACAATCGTGGACCTGTATAGACACTGAGCACCTCTCACCGGATACGTATACGTATATAAGTGATGCTCACGGGTGCAAGCGTTGGTTGGACCACTGTTTAGTGACTAGTGCGGCGCGACAATCTATAGTTAGTGCTGCAGTGATATATGATGTCTATTGATCTGATCACTTACCGTTACAAATAGAATGTAATTTTAACTTATTAAAATCTAAAATAGTTTCACAGCGTATTTCAAATAATAAAATTGTTTGGGGTCTTAGGAACGAAAGCCAAATAAATAAATATCGAGAAACTTGTTATTTTGAATTTAAAGAATTTCATTTTCCGACAGAGTTTAGTAGTTGTGCTGACAAAAAGTGTGGTAACGTATCCTGTAGGCAACATTTAGATAACATGTACAATAAAATAGAAAGAATACTTTCTGAAGCTGCAAAAAGTAGTAATAATTATTTTAATAAGAGAAAGTGTAAAAACGTAATAGGGTGGAACAAGTATGTCAGGGAGGCTCATATGAAGGCTCGGGAATGTTATCAAAAATGGTTATTAAATAACAAACCTAATAATGGTTTTATTTATGAGGTAATGTGCATCTCCCGTAAAGTATTTAAGGCACAACTAAAATGGTGTCAAAATAATTCACAACAAATGAAAATGGACATAATTGCTGAATGCCATAAGGAGAGACAGTTTCAAAAATTTTGGAAGTATACAAATAATTTAAATTGTAAGATAGGCCTTCCTGTGAGTGTCGCTGGCAAACATGAACCATCTGAGATTGCGAACGCATTCAGATGTCATTTTAGAGTGGAATCCGCACTAGACTCAGCATTGCCGGGGCTCGATGTTGATTGCCAAAATGAGATACTCGCTTCTGGTGACCGCTTTTCGGCTAAACAAGTAGATTCTGTAATTAAGAACATGACCAGAGGTAAATCTCCTGGCCATGATGGCCTCAGCATTGAGCACCTGCAAAACGCAGGTATACACTTGTCGCGAGTGTTGGCAATGTTTTTCACGCTGTGTCTAAATCATTCCTATCTGCCTGATGAGATGATGTATACTATTGTAACACCTATTGTTAAAAACAAGACAGGAGACGCATCGGTTCTGTCCAATTATAGACCGATTTCACTAGCCACTATCATTGCGAAAGTAATGGACAGTCTGCTTGACAAGCGCTTAAATGAACATCTGCAACTGCATGACGCACAGTTTGGTTTTAAACCTGGACTGTCCACAGAAAGTGCAATTTTGTGCCTTAAGCAGACTGTGCAATACTATACAGCTCGTAAAACGCCGGTCTATGCCTGTTACCTAGACCTCTCCAAGGCGTTTGATCTGGTATCATATAATGTACTTTGGGGGAAACTGAAACGAGAGACCAGTCTTTCTGATGGATATATATCGTTGCTTAGGTACTGGTATGCCAATCAGAAAAATTGTGTTCGATGGGCAGGTGTATACTCTGACGCGTACAGGCTTGAATGTGGGGTGAGGCAGGGGGGGATTACCTCGCCGCGTTTGTTTAATCTTTACATTAATGCGCTCATTGAGGAGCTTAGTAGCAGTGGGTTAGGTTGTCATATAGACGGAGTCTGTGTAAACAATCTCAGCTATGCCGATGATATGGTGCTGCTGAGCCCTTCAATGGGAGCATTGAGAAAACTGTTAAGCATTTGTGAGCGTTACGCGGAGGCTCACGGGCTTAAGTATAACGCTCATAAAAGCGAATATATGATATTTAAAGCTGGAACTAAATGTACTGATTTCGAATTACCTGTAAAACTTTGTAGCGCTGTTCTAAAGAGAGTGTCACAATATAAGTACCTGGGTCATTGGGTCACTGATAGTCTAAGTGATATTGTAGATATAGATAGGGAACGCAGGGCGTTGGCAGTCCGATGTAACATGCTGGCTCGTAGGTTCGCTCGTTGCACTAAGGAAGTTAAAGTTACACTTTTCAAGGCATATTGCCAGTCTTTCTACACGTGTAGCCTATGGGTCAGTTACACGCAGAGGGCTTTCAGCGCACTGCGAGTCTAATATAACAACGCTTTCAGGGTGCTGTTGGGATGAGAGGCGCATGTGGATGGTTTTCATGCGATAATTAGGAAACGCTGTGAGGCGCTGTTAAGGAGAACACGTGGCAGTTCCAACAGCATCCTGATGGCGTTAATTGACCGATGGGACTCTTCACTGTTGGAACACTGGTTACGCCTGCATGCAAAGCCTATAGGGCATCAGTGAGCATATAGGGCGTGGCTTGTGTTTTGACAGTGAACTATATATCATGCACGTATGAATTTATTTTACTTATTTTATTTATCAATTTTATTGTTGATTTCATTTAATTTTCATTTTTTTATGGTTTAATTTGATTTTTTTTTGATTTTGTATTATAATAATCTTACTAACTTAGTTTTAAGAAACATTATTACTAACACTCTATGGACCAAGTGTCTGAATTAAATTGTTTATTATTATTATTAATTTTATAATATTTTATTAGATCTTTCATGTTATTGATATTTTATAAAGTAAGGAAACATTTATTCATAAACGCATCTTATCCCCATGGGTGTGGAAGGCAACGTTCCCCACGTTGCCTTCCACACCCAGTTTAGTTCTAAAGTGCCTCAATAGATGGCGCGAGCCATCTCGAAAATATAGTGGATTCGATATTGATTGATTTTGTTGTCTTTGGTATGATTATATTTAACCGGTAAAAAGTCGATTGACATGACAACTGTCAGGAAGACAGCCAGTTGCGAGCGAATGTCATTTGATAGGATTGATTTTTGAGAGGATGGAAAGTTCATGATGGGGCGAAGAGCCAAGGCTGGAAAATAATCCTTGACCATCGGCCCCTTATTTCAATAGAAAAATAGAATTTCAATAGAAATGAACCGATTTAATATTTGAACATTTGGTAAGTTCATTTTTGAGAATTTCTTTTGTTTATTTTTTGGTTAGATTTCATTATCATAGCCATGTGTCTTCCAGGGTCAGGAGAGAAAATTTGCAGGATGTCTTGGGTTGAAATATCGACAATAGCCGCATAAGTTTGAAGGATCAAAAGACGCCTGCATGTAAGTTAGCAATTTTCTAAATTACCAATTTGAAATCTGAAAAGGTATAGTTGTAATTTGTATACTCATCAACATAGTCTGTTGTTTCAGAATGGGATATTCATTTTTAATATTTTATTAGATCTTTCATCGTTTTGATTTTTATAAAGTAAGGAAATATTTATTCATAAACGCATCCTATCCTCATGGGTGTGGAAGACAACATTCCCCCCCTGGAATGCTGATAGTCTGAAGAAAGGTACCAGTGCCTCATTCCGATCCGTGGACGTTCTGCCCGTTGGAATCAGAAGGTCGGCTCGCAGAGCCGCCACTGTTCGGGATTATCTGGGCAGGTCATTTAATAGTCTTCGAAGGATTTTACCAGGTCGGTGTTCTTCGCAATGGTCTTCGCTATATTAATTTAGTAAGTTCATTTTAAATTTTTATTTCACAACTAGGGATTGGTTTAGTCACAATCGCGAACTCGTTTAGCGACCTTGAGATTAATGGGTTTTTTGCATAACATTTATTTAGACAAATTGGTACTGGTTCTCCGCTGAAGATTACTTTATCATGACATGCTTATATGTATTAGGATTAATCTCATTTTTAAGAAACGTAAATGGTTCTGTGTAAGTTATGTACCATAGAATTTAAGAGAAAATAGTTCTTTGTAATACTTAGATTATGGAGTAAATAATATTGGATGAAGAAATAAAACAAATTTAGCTTTGAGACCACTTCAATCTTTTAATTTATTTCCCAGTATTGATTAAGTAGTGGGTAGCATTCACTGAACTTTGAGACCACTTCAATCTTTTAATTTATTTCCTAGTATTGATTAAGTAGTAGGTAGCATTCACTGAAGCTTTCAATTAGATATATTTAAAACCTGTGTTTTAGCAATTTTGGTAAACGCATAACTTATCGTTTAGCGACAGGAATTTGCAAAAATTCTTTTATTACTAAACAAGAAAAAAGACTACATAGTTTTCAATATACTTTGGATCTTTTAATTTTGACCACACCTTTCTGTTACACGTTGTATAGTAAGAAATTAATTTTAATTCACGATAAAACAATGTTCATAGCATAAAGTAAAAGATAAGTAATATTATTATGTATAATAAGCTGCTCAAAGTGGGTAATGTAATAAGATAATTAAGCCTAAATAAATAAGAAAATACTGTTTAAACAAATGTTTCCCACACCTATTAAAGACGTTTACTGAAAAAATTATTACCCTGAAATACCTAAGATAGAAATAAAACAATTAGCTAGTTATAATCTCAGTTTTTAATGATAGATCGCCCAGAGTCCTGCTAGCAGAACTTTTAGTCCTTCCGCAAGGACGCAACTTTTCTAGATTATATTTTCTTAATTATAATTAGTACAAAGTTCAAATTTGCACGAAAAGATTGAGTATTGAGGATTTACTTGGCACGACCTACCTTCAGTCGGGCCGTGATGGCGCATGAGTATTTAAGGGGGCAGCGCGTCCGCGCTCGCGCGACATATTACGATGCGCCGGGCACCGACAACGCATGGAGTCGTCAACATTTTGGAGAAAATTATAATGACTGTGAAGTACTCGCTAGATAGGATATTGCTCCAAAATTCACAAAAGGCAGCAAAAGGCTAGTTTTTATTGTAAGGCATGTGGCAAAAAGTGTGTAATTTGTTCACTACAAACAGGAAGAAATTGTTTTGCATATCATATTCAGCATAGTATTCAAGCATAATCAAAATGTTGGTCCTTTTTTATTTATATATTTGTGAAAACTGGTTCAAAGTTTTTTATTGATTAGCAATTTACTAGTTTAGCAACAAATCAGCTGTTCCATACTATGTGTTATGATTATTAAATGATTATTATTGTCTGGTTATTAAACGTTGACTTTTATTCTAATTAACACTAGTCAAAGGTTTTTAACTTCTGATAAGTACACGCATAATGTTCAAGGTCACGGTACTGCTGGAAGGACCAGGCGTTACGTACTGCTAGCAGGACTCTCCAGTATCTTCCGGCAGGACAAGTCGTCGGGCGATCTATCATTAAAGCAAACCACCAACTGCTAGAAATGAAAGACGATGAATGAATGTGTAGTATGCGGAAACGAAGTACGAGAAGAATAAAAGAGAGAACTAGAATGACAGAGAATTGTAAAAATAAGATCTCCGATCATGTTTAAGGCAGTAGCAAAAAAAAACTAAAAATAAAATAAAAACTAAAAAATGAGTCGCCAGTTACTGCGGCTTCTTTCCCTTTACCAGTCGTATTGGCTCCCCGATCCATTGGTGCCGAGGTTTTGAAGTCTAAGTGTGTGGATTTGTATTGGTACAGTATTGGCGCAAGTGCTTATCCACCTTAAATATGTTCACGCGCAGATGATCTTAGGCATTACTTCATGGACTCCGAATATCTTGCAAGCCCTACGGCAATGGAGAACTGGTGGTAGGGTCTTGGGACACGATGTGCCCGGGCCTTAACTGGCGCTCTGTACGTAGGCGATCAGACGAGAGTGGTCGCTCCTGAAATCAAAAGGGACGGGAGGAAAGGTTTGGCAGCACGTCTGGTGACAAAGCAGCATTTAGGAACGCTCTGCTTTCCCCAATCCGGGGAGGGACCTAGAAAAGGTGGCCTAAACATAGTTCATCTCACCTTCAACCTGGCGGCAAACCGCGGTTGCTTGGATATCAATCTTACGCGGTCGACATAAGAAACAAATAAATAATAATAACAACAACTTAATTATAGGAGCATGGAACGTTAGAACTTTGATAGACGACAATCGTAACCTGTGTACTGAGAGGAAAACTGTTCTCATAGTCAGAAAACTGTCCCGATATAACATTAACATCGCGGCTTTAAGTGAAACTCATCTTAGCGACGGTGGAGAGCTCTGTGAAGAACTTGGCGGATATACGTTTATACTACTGGTGCAGTAAACCTGTCGGTGAACGGGCGGCGAGCGAAGTTGGGTTTACTGTACGCAACAAAATTGCGCAATCATTGCAGGAGCTTCCTAAAGGAATATATGACCGCATAATTACTTTGCGCCTACCAATAACATCTGGGACGAACATTCATTTTGTGAGCATATTATATGCCCCCACTCTACCGTCACCTGATGAGAAAAAAAACAAATTCTATCAGGAGCTGTTCTGCTGGGTGACTTCAACGCTCGCGTTGGCACGGAGTTCAGCGCTTGGGAAGGGGTACTCGGTCGCCATGGGGTTGGAAAATGCAATGACAATGGCTTTGACTTGACGGCGACGTTTTGATACCAAGATCTTTGAGAGGTGTCCAGGGCTGGACCAATCACAGACTTGTTAACGCCATGCCTATGTGTGCGCACCACCCACCGGGGCGCCGCCGCGTCGCCGCGCCCGGTGTGGCTTGCGGCCAGTGGTCAGCAGTGTGAAGACATTCCTCCGTCGAGAGCGTTCAGGGCGGTCGCGCGCACCTTTAATTCAATTTTATTGTAAACCTGAAGCACCAATATACGCCTTTAAACTTTACCAGTTGTCGTCTCAGTCATTTAACGAACCCGCGCCAACAGATTCGAGCCGGATACTTCTTTGGAAGCCACGATCTGTAGGAAAACAGAGAAAGTATAGGCGGGGTCACGAAATTACCGGGCGACGACGCGACGCTTCGACTCAAGGGCGCGCGTGGGCCTACGCAATCAATCAAAATCAAGAAATTACTCATCATCTGGAGCTACTACACCAAGCCGAAAAAGCAGGAAAAGGGTTTGCAGTGGTATTTGTGTGTGTTCGTTCCAACTTATAAAAGTGCATTGCAATTTGCACGTGTTTTGTGCTTTTTTCTACCAATCATTCCACTATAAAAGGATTTTAATCATTCATAATTTTGTCTCAAAACAACTTAGTATCTCAATCATTTTAGAAATCCATTTCAATAAAATTTGCAAACATTTCTTATCGAATCGATCATTTTAACTTTGCTAGGTACAATTGATATTTTTATTTCAGAGGTCTAGAGATCTGTGTTGCCTCTGTTTGAGCCAATACAGCATAATATCGAACCTTGCTAATCACAATTCAAACATTTCAGAAAAAGGCGTGAGGTAAAAGTCCGCGCTCTCGTCGACCGATGTCTACGTGACTTTGCGCGGCCGCGTGGCTTTGCAATTGCAACGCTTGCTAGACTGAATCTTCCGCTTGCCTAATCGCACCTAATCACGCCAATTTAAGTACCTACATTTTCATAAATTTTCACCATTATTCATCTTTTACTTTGACATCGCGTGTGCTTCATAATTTATTTTTGTACAGCTGTGCACAGTTTGGTATTTGTTTCGTTTTTCTAGACAATAGTAATTTGCAACTTAACTCATTCTAACGCTTGCTCGTTTTTGCACTATTTATAATGGATCTTAAAAACTTAAAAAGGTCCCGAGCAAGCTACAAATCAAAACTCACAGTGTTTAATTCTTATTTGGAAACGCTGCTGCCCAGCAAAGAGCTTAATAGCAAACAAGTTCATGAGCTAACCATCAGGCATGGCAAAATGCTAGAAATGTATAATGATTTTGATTTTGTACAAAATGATATAGAAAACATAACGGAAACTCCAGATGATGAGTACACTGAGCGAACTCGCTTCGAGGCCAGCTACTTCGGCGCCGTGGCTGCTGCACAGGATCTGCTCAGCAGGCACGCCGCGGCCGGTGCTGCCTCTGCGGGGCACGACACTCGATCAGTGGCGGGATCAGGTGTTGCTGTGTTCTCAGGTGGGCCAAACATTAAACTCCCAACCATACATTTACCCACCTTTTCTGGCCGATATCAGGATTAGCTAGAATACCATGGCACATACAAATCGCTTATACACGATAATACTTCTATTCCAAAAATACATAAGTTCCATTACTTAAGGAATTCCTTAAAAGACAGTGCGTCATTGATTATTAAATCATTAGAATTCTCTACAGAGAATTACGATGTTGCCTGGCGCTTGCTGTGCGATCGGTTTCACAATAACCGTATTTTAGTAAACAATCACATTCAGGCCTTATTTAGTTTTGGTTCCAGTATATATCTGAGAATCCTGAATACGTATATAAGTTTTCTGATTCGATTACTTATCATATTTATGTGGGATTTAAAGTTGAGATTTCTATCGATTATAACACCTAAGTACTTTATTTCACCAGTATTTTTTTTTTATTATTATTTTCTAGGAGTTCGCATGCGCATGCTTCGCTTCCAGTGTTGTTTGCGCATTTATGCACCTTTATTTGTAAGTAATTGTTAATTGGAGTATTTCGTAAAGCGAAAGTTATATATTTTGTTTTGTTAACATTAAGTGTCAGAGAGTTGTCAAGCAGCCATTCTATAACTTCATCAAATCCTTTCTGCGCAGCTTTGAAGGTTTCCTCCCAATTTTTCACAGAGAAGACCAGAGCTGTATCATCTGCATAAGATGATAAAATTCCTGCGATTGCTATGGCTATGAATCGTAATAGATTTTACTTCATTAGAAAACGTCTAAAATGCGTTTATGATCCAGATGTGACAGCTGAACAAAGAAAAGAAAAGTTTTGGAAGATAAAACCTTTATTCGACCGTATTTTACAAGGATGTCATATGCAAGAACGGCCAAAAGATCTATGCATTGACGAAATGATAATTCCTTTTACTGGTAGATGCCCCATGCGCCAATACTGCCCGGGTAAACCAAATCCCGTTGGGCTCAAAGTTTTCGTTTTAGCATCTCCTCAAGGTGTAGTATGCGATATGGGCATCTATCAGGGAGATAACAGCTTTCCCGATCAAAAAAGTCAGGGATTTGGGTTAGGCGAAAGTGCAGTCTTATTTTTAACAAGGACTTTGGTTCCTGGACACTTGTTATTTTTCGATCGCTATTTTACTACTGTAAAATTATGCGTCGAGTTACTTAGACTTGGTTTTCATGCAACTGGAACCATTATGAAAAACAGAGTTCCAAGAGACTGTATTCTAACAGAAGAGAGACTATTTCGGAAGGAACAAAGGGGAAGCACAGAAGTGAAAGTCAGGGAAGGTGGAAAACTTGCACTTACCAGATGGCTGGATAATAAGCCCGTATTGATGATGTCTTCATGTTATTCCAATGAAAACCATGATGAATGTGAACGATGGTCTAAGAAAGATAGTCGATATGAAAAAGTAATGAGACCTGAAGTTATCAAAATGTACAATCAAAATATGGGCGGGGTTGACCTTACTGATCGAATGCTTTCAGTTTGTCCTTCTCGCAATCGCACAAAAAAATGGACCATTCGTGCGATTTCGCATCTATTTGATTTATGCGTTGTGAATTCTTGGCTACAGTACAGAGAGCAAGAAAGACAAAAAGAAACACCGAAGAAAAATGTCATGCAGCTACGTCAGTACAAACTTGAGTTAGGTACTAAGTTCATTACTGATAATGAAAACCAAAGTGATGATGAAATCGATCAAGTTTACGAGGAAATGGAACCAAAACACAAAAAGAGGAAGGTGGTCGTAAAACCCATACCTATTCCTGAATGTCGCCAGCACAAAGCTGATCATTTGCCTGAATATAGTACTGCAAAGCAACATCGCTGTAGAAGACGCGGATGCGACAAAAGAACCACTGTATTGTGTAAGAAATGTGACGTTTTTTTATGTTTTGTACCGGGTAGAAATTGTTTTACACAATTTCACGAAATTGATTTTTAATTAGCATGTAAGCAGAACTACCTGATCTCATTAATAATTATTAAGTAATATTTGACTGATTATTTTAGAAGTTTCTTAAGTTTTTGTTTTGAGAAGAATGTTTATTTTTTTTAATATCCCCTTTTGTTACCTTATTGTTTATGTTGCTAGGCTGACAGTTTTGAAGTCTTTAATATTAAACAATATTAATATACACAGCGATGTCTTATTTACATGTTTGAAATAATATTTTACATGCTTAAAAGCATACCTAATCTTTATGTACTATACAAAGCACAACTTAATATAATACTAATGTACTTTGCAAAGAACATTAAGAAAATGTTGATTTTCTGATTTTAGAATTTTTTCACTATTTTTCCCGAAAACTGTTAGTCTTAATAAACATATCCTGAAAATTTCAAAACTTGGTTACGAAATATTGGTGCCGAGTAGGCAAGAGGTTATTAATTATTTCCCTTAATTCCTTATTCTGCGTTGTATTTCCACTAGAAAGCTTCCAACTTCGGTCCTAAGGTACATTGTGACCTTTTTCGTCGGAAATGTATAGGCCACAATCGCCGTAAAGCCATTTCTTATTTTGAATTTTCTGTTTAATAATTTATATTCCTCAAGAAACGTAAATTTGTAAATACATATAAATTATTCGGTAGGTATAAAAATAAATGAAAATTTATTTTAAACTTTTTTTAAATAAAATCCAGTTATTATCAATTTAAAAACAAAATTCTTAGACCTTGTAAAAATCAAAATTAAATAATAGTTAACAAAAATAATACTTCTCTATAACACTTTTCATATTAATCTTAAAACTTTGCCTTCACTAATAATCAGATAGTCAACTTTAAGTAGGTAACATAGAAATTAACGAAACACTTTAAAATAAATGGAAATTTATTTTATAACTTATTTTTTAATAAAATCCAGTCATCAATCAATTTTAAAACAATTCTTAGACCATAAAAAAATAATAGTTACAAAAAAAAAACTTCTGTAATTTAACTTCTTTTCATATTAATCATAAAACTTCGCCTTCACAAATAATCAGATAATCAACTTTAAGTAGGTAACATAGAAATTAACAAAACACTTTCCCCTTAAATTTAAAACAATCATTAAATTATCATGTCAAAAAAACATAACTTGACACTCCTTGTTAAATATTAAATCAGTCTTAGTGGTCTTATCACATCAGTCATCATCTTCATCTTCAGAACTCTCTGCCATATTATTGTCATTTTCTGTTGGTATTTGCTCATAAGGCAATCCTCGGAAAAATAAATGAAATTCTTCGGGAATTATTTTCGAATCACACATTGACACTAAATCTTTGTATTTGTCATTCTTAACTTTTATAGGAGTCGTGTTGACAGGTTGAACGTCTAATTCCGGTGTTATTTTCTTCCCTCTTCTAATTTTCTTTAATGTTGTCAATGTTTTGTATTCTTTATCTAGTTCATATTTATATTTTATTACACTATAACTATCTTTGGTGATATGCACTTCCTTAACTTTACTCCATACCACTTTTTCTCCATCGTCATTTTTTGTCCAATTTTTCCCACTAAGTAAAGGTCGATAATTATAAATATCTGTCAAAGCCATTTCCTTAACTCTGTATTCTTCACCTGAAGTTTTTGCCCATCTGATTAGATTTACCCATTGGTCGGGAGTATAAATTGTTTTCTTGTTTGAAGCTCCTTCAATGACAGAGTGGACACTGTCCCCTTCATTTTGTGTATGCCCAACTTCTAGAAACCGATGGGTTATACTTTCTAAATTAAACTTTTCAAGTACATGCTGATAAAATGCAAAGACTATACGATTACGGTTTTGACCTGAACAATTATCAGACCAAAACCTGAAAATTTTAGCACCTTCATCAATTTTCGTCTTTATGAACAAGTTCAAGCCACTGCTAATTTCGTTTGCTCCCTTTTTACCTAACACTTCTGTCCACATGTAGCAATAACCACTTTTTTGTGGCACATACACAGTAAATACATACATATACAGTAAAGTTGTAAAGGTTAAGTTTCCTCTTGTAATAAAAAATGCTTACATTTCCAAAAGGACAAGTCAATATTTTTTGCATATCAAAAGTAGCAGTAATTATATTGGTGTTTCTTTGGGCTTCGGCTTTGTCAGCCGCCTTAATAGTCCTACCCAAAGTTTTGCGCTGCATGTGTAATTCGTGTTCAGACTTTTGTGTTTCTGTTGGATTTTTATTACTGAGGAAAGCATGGCACTTATCGCATTGGTCTTTTTTTGGGTAATAAAAAGCAATATTAAAATTTTTGTTGACAATGTCTTGATACTGTCGTAGTGAAGCCATGTCACAGTCGTTATTTTCTTGCAAAAACCATTCTTTGTATAGGTTATGCAGACGTTTGTACGATAGTTGCCCGTCTAGATATTTTTTTGTGCTGTTTTTACGGCAGTTATGTGATTCAACCGGCGCAAGAGAATCAATATGATTCTTCACACTGTCGACCACAGTTTCTTTTATTTTCTTTGGCCGGTTAAGATGTCTGCCTCTTAAGTCATGCAAGTGATGCTCGTTTGTCGATATATTATGTTTATTCAACGCGGTGCGTATGGTTTTTTCACCGATCGATAGAGTGTTCAAAAACATTTTGCGACAGACTTGAACTGTGTCAGTTTTGTTAATGGGCAAACTATAAATCCTTGTTTGAGTTCTATTCGGCCCTTCTGCTTTAATTCGTTTGGGTTTATGGCATCTTGTGTATTTTAATATGAACTCCCATTGTTTCGCATGATTTCCGATATCCCAATAACAGTTAAAAATATGCTCCCTGGAACTCTCTTCCAATTTTTGAAAACATTTCTTTGGACAGTTGCAGGGTTCTTTAATTTTTTTGCCGGGAATTGTTTGTCCCTTTTTATTTATAAAAGCTTTTCCTGAATTTTTGAGTGCTTTTCTTTTAAGGTCTTTCCAATCTGTGCAATTTCGTGTACGGATCTTACCAGCATGCCGTTTGTTAGGACAATCAGAAGGGGAACCTACAGAGGAACTCACAGCGGACGATAATGGAGATGGAATCGTGAAACTTGAAGTTGGACTATTTAAATCTAAATCAGTCATAGAAATTGAAAAGTTATAATCACCCACGGGAGAGTCAATAGTTGTACCGGCAGCTTCAGAAATGATAAACTCTTCAGCAATCTCTGATCCTTTAAAAGTATTGCTTGGTGATGATGGTATACAGTTTTTATCTAGTTCTACCGTTTTTGCTTTCTTGTTCTATGATTTCCTCAACAACGGTTGGTTCTACATAATTACTCCTTGGTGGTGATGTTGCATTGTAATTTTTTGCTCGTACTTCGACTTTCTCTTGACAATTTTTTTCTTTTCTTTCTTCTTCTAACTGTTCTGTTACTTCTTCTATAGTTACAACGAGATCTGGCAAATTCTCATTATTGTTGAAATCTGAAATATCTTCTGCTTCAATTTGCAATAAAAACTCAATCTCTTGTTCACAACCCGGCGGCACTGGAGAATCAATACGTTTACTTTTATCTTTATCTGAAAAAATAAATTGCGGGTAAAAAGCAGCCTACAGAAAGATAAAAGGTTTAACGTCTTATTTATGGTGAATTTGTAAAGAATCACTCTTCTTATTCATAGACCAATAGATAACAAAACTATATAGTAGAACACACACACACACCCTCACACGCACACACGCGCGCAAACTCACACACACACACCCTCTCTCTCACATACACACACACATACACACACACACACACACACACACACACACACACACACACACACACACACACACACACACACACACATCGCTGCTACATGCTGTTGGATGTAAGTGCAGTCTTTAGTCCGTTAGTAGCCTTTTACGACACCCAAGGGAAGAGAGGGGGTGTTAGTATTTTTTCACCGCTACGCGACACGGTTATTTTATTTTTATTTTACGACGAAGTCTGTGTGGCGGCTTTTTAATAAAAGAATACTACCAACCCGACATGGGTTCCCTTGGGTGTCATAGAAGGCTACTAACGGACTGAAGACTGCACATACATCCAACGGCTTAAGTGGCTCACCACCTGTCACGCTGAGCACATGTACAGTTGTCATTTGGTAAAACATAGACTGTAGCAGTGCTCTGCTTTTACGGTATCTATGTCTAGTCTCTGACTAACCCTTTGGGGATAATAATGACACGGCTACGTGTATGTGTATGTAATTTACATGCCTATAATGATAAAATAAAAAAACGAAAAAAGCCTCTATGGACTTTAGGTCTCATATATTTTAAATATCATAACGTTTACATTTTGTATAATTTGATGAAAACACATCACATTACATTGTAATGTAACTTAACTTTCGTTTACTATTTAAAAGACACCAATTAAATTAATATATTATACCAAAACTCATTGATTAGGGCAAAACAAATATTTTGACGTAGAATAAAGACACAAATGGCATTAAGACTTCATCTCTTCCATACATTTGCTTTTTTTCGATTCCGCAGAAAAAGGCCACAATCAACAGAAGGGCCTTGTTATGCGTTTTACGAAGATTATGAAAGTGCATACATATTTCGAAAGATTTCTATTATAGTTTATAACCATGGACGTAATATTACGTCCATGATTATATCTAAGCAATTTTAGATAGATAAAACACGGTAACTATTTATCATTTGACTAAACAAAATGTGTCTCTAATATTAAATCGTGTAAAATGTTGAGATTTACTTACTTGTTGACTGCTTTACGACTTTTATTTTCTCAACCACATCATTCTATGCCACTAAATCCAAAAGTTTACGAGCTCGACGTTTCATTATTACGAATTAACTCTAGACGCAAGACGAATGCACTCACGATCGCGGTCCACGGAGTAATGACCGAGCGGCGCTCGCGCCTACACCCTGTCCCGCAGCCACACTGACCGCGCCCTTCAAGATGGCCCTAACGGCAATAGTGGCTTTTTTTTACGTAAAACTTTACCTCCACGTAATTGTGGCCTTTTATTAAAGTAGAATATCAATAAAATTATTAAACTTTTTAAGACAATTAGTAGACTGAATTATGCCTAATTAAACGTAGAATTTAATAATGAAATAAAAGAAAAAAGCCTTTAAGGCATTAGGGGCAGTTTTCGTGGGATACGACGATGTGTGTTTTTCGTGTGTTTCTTTAATTGCGAAAATGGCTATGTTCTTCAATTCCGATTACTACGAGATGATGTTATGCGTGGGACGAGCTGACGGAAACTTAGCTCGCGCTCGTGACTTGTACCATGAACGTTTCATTGAAGGCAGAGCACTTGCTGACCAGCGGCGGTTACCATCTCACCAATGTTTTCGTGAAATGACAACACGTTTGCATTCCACGGGATCCTTTCATCGTTCACGTGGCAGTGGACGTCCGAATACGTTAGATGCAAGGCGAGAAGAAGAGGTGTTGGAAATCTTCGAAGACAAACCAACCATCAGCACGAGGCGTGCCGCGGCGAGGTATGGCATGAACCATGTCACAGTTTGGCGGATTTTTCGAGCTGACGGTCAACACCCTTACCACTACCGGCGTACACAGGAGTTAACACCAGGTGATTTCGCTCTCCGAAGAAACTTCTGCGAGTGGTATCTGCGGCAGCTGGAAGCTGACCGCAGCTATGTGAACCGGGTCTTTTGGACGGACGATGCAACGTTCACCAAATCTGGGATATTAATATCCAGTGTGTATGTACTAGGAGCACAGAATAGTGTCTGGAGATTAGGTATAAGCTACTCTGTGGTAAAGGTACAGAGTAGACAGAAGTCGTTACTCCTGGTAGGTAACATAACGTCATGAACCTGAAATAGTCATGTGCCTTAACATAGTCGATATTTTTATTAATCATTAAAATAACTCTTTTTACTGAAAACTAAATCTTAATGCAAAGGTTTTAAGAAATTTACAGAGGACTCTTGATAGGATGTACTTTAACAACCTTTACGTATAACGGGTAATTTTGCAACACCTTGTATACAACACATAACAAAAACAAAAAACGATTTCTTAAATAAACGGAAGCACTAACTAATTCAAAGATATGTTTGTCAATGTTCACGTCACTCGGTATGCGCACTGGCCGTAGCTCGAAGCGCGGTGTGGCCACGAGACACGCGCCACCCTGTTTGTGACCGTCCGCTCGGTCACATCGTAGAATGGTGAAACCCGGCGGAACTAATTCCGCGTCTTGAATGGAAGGGTTACAGCCGGTTTCCGTTATGGCGTATAAATCTGCATTTAATAATGAGATGCCAGCATAAAAGTTTTCAGTTTTGGTTCTTAAACCTCTCACATTTTGATAATATATCTCAATTGATTGATTCGATTTCTTAATTGATCTTTTATATTTGTTGTGATCTATTTTGTGATTTCCGAAACCAAATCCATTTACAGATTTCAATATTCACGGGCCAACTTTCTGGTTTACATATTTTGTCATATTGACTTTCTGGAACACCAATAATAAAAGAAGCGTAATCCCTCTCTGTCTTGTGTTTTATTCTCTCTACTTTTATTTGTATTTCCTCATTGTATAAGCTTTTAACATACTTTTCTACATTTATTTCCGTGGTATCTTTATTGAGACGCCACACGTGTAAATATTTTTATACTACACCTGCTTGGAAAGTACCTTGATACTTTATCAAATTTACGGTAGAAAGTACGTCATTGCATATCGAACAAATATGCGGGGAGAAAACGCAAAAACCACGTAAGAAATGGATTTTCATACACTTTTCTCTCCCGCTCAGATGCGTTTTCTCCCCGCATATTTGTTCGATATGCAATGACGTACTTTCTACCGTAAATTTGATAAAGTATCAGGTGTAGTATAAAGCACTATGTATCACTCGAGAGAAACTGCGATTCCCGATCTCGGGTGTTTTAAAGCCCTCGCCTACGGCTCGGGCTTCAAACGACACCCTCGACGGTAATCGGTCACTTTCTCCTCTCGGTGAACAATGTACTATTTCCGTTCGGTTCCTTGAATCACATTAACGCTGGAGATTCCCCCTTTTTTCACCTCACTGTTGTGGTATCGACTTTTTTATTTTATTTTGAATCTTCCAATCTTCTTCACTTTTAGAATTTCCTTCATCGTTAGTGCCGTTGTTTAAGTCATCACTTTGTAATTTCGCTTCATTATTCGAAACAGTTGCCTGTTTCGTGGCCACACATTCCTTATCATTTTTTGCACTGGTAGGCCGCACCTTTTTGTTTTGCTTTACCGCATCTACAAATGATACTTTTGGTATAAACTGCTTCATATTTGACGATGGTTCCTTACTTGTTTTAATGGAGTCTTCTAATTTCATGTATTTGCTTTCAAATTCATCTATTTTAGCTTCAACAATATCAATTTTATTTGATTTTTCTAGAACTACCCTCAAAATGGTTTTTAGTTCTTGTAGTTCTTTTTCTGTTTTTGTGTATTTATTTTGTAATAATACATACTTCTTCCTTTGTTCCTCGAATTTCATGTTCATCTCCCGTCGAAACTCCTTCAACTCTTCCAGTAACTTGTCCTCCATAGACGAAACAAGAACTTCTTTGTTGTTGTAATGACTCCCACGTTCGGTGTTTATGAAATTACTTGGTGTAAATGTTGTGTTTATGGTAACGTTGCCACGTACCTGTGTTCCTGAGTTGTCTTTTTTCGGAATAATATACATTCGGCGAATACATTCCGGGCAGATCCATGTATCCTTGTATTCTTGCGTAAGAGTATTAAAACTCTCCACCGTGAGAGCGAGGCACTTCAGATGGTACAGCTTCTTACATGATTGTTGTGAACACTCCATGTATAGAACGTCGTAAATTAGGGCTTCGCACCCAAAACATTTTGTCCCCATTTGTGTAAAAAAACTGCAAACGTAGGTAAGTATATTTATAACTATCGCTCCTAATACACGTCCTTCCGCTATTTTGTCTATCTATCCGTGCGGTGACGGAGAAAGAATACAATTCACCGCCCCTCTCCTCCGGTGGGTGTCGTAAGAGGCGACTAACGGAATTTAGAGCTCCCATATGCTCCACTGCGTGGTAGGGCTTGCCCCGTCTGGTTAGTGACCACCGTACGCATGGTGTAAAACCCGTCAAGTGACCGCTTGTCGGTCGCGTTTCGGGATCAGCCAGCGTATAACCAGAGTTCGAGTGGATGGTGCTGCGATGCATTTGGTCTGTAATGGCTTCCGTCTAACCAGTGCCAGGAAGACCTTATTAACCCGCCGACCAGGGAGACCCGTAGAAACGGCTGTCCCGCTGGCCGCCCGTGGCACAGTACAGGGACCCAAGCGAGCCTAACCAGCTCGTGAGGCTGCCTCACCATGCCACGCATAATCTCGGGGTGGCCCGTCGTGCCGGTTGGTGACCGGAAGGTGGGGTCCCGGCGGCCACTCCCGGGGGGGTTCGGGGGCCCTTCCGTTCGGCGGGTTAATGATACTCGACTTTAGGCAGACCCCTGGTGAAACAGGCCGCTGCACTTTGACTATTTGCATCGCGGTAACATTTCCTCGATTCACGCCTCCCTCTTTTTCTCCACCATGACAGCGCCTAAAACAAAAACTGGTACTACAGCGGTGCACACCCCCACCACAACCATACCGTTTGAGGTCGAGTTCGCTAACATCCGCGGACTCCATGCAAACCTCAATGCCGTCCACCACCATCTTGAGACGGCACGGCCAGCAATGTTGTTTTTGACGGAGACACAAATAATCTGTCCAGCTGACACCACCTACCTGCACTATCCCGGCTTTGTGCTTGAAGAATCCTTTAAAGCCAAAGCCGGAGTTTGCTTGTTTGTTCGGACAGACGTTTGCTGTCGCCGTCTGCGCTGTCTGGAGGACCCTTCCTTTTCCCTCCTTGTGGTACACGTCGACCTCGGCTCTCATAGCCGTGTCTACGTCTGCGTCTACCGATCACATAATGGCAACATGGAGACAACTCGACTCATAGAACACCTTAGTCGGGTGGCAGATGAAGCGCAGGAGCGGTTTCCTTCGGCGGAAATGGTGTTTTTGGGGGACTTCAATGCTCACCACGAGTTGTGGTTAAGTTCCTCCAAAACTGACCATGCCGGTAGAACTGCCCACGCATTCGCTCTCACGCACGACCTGACTCAACTGGTGAACCAGCCCACCAGGATCCCAGATATAGTCGGTCACGCGCCCTCTTTGCTGGACCTTCTGCTGACGAGTCGCCCAGCTGGTTACCGAGTGGAAGTTCGAGCTCCTTTAGGATCTTCAGACCACTGCTTGGTATCCAGCAAATTGCCTCTGGCCCCGCTACCGCCTTCAGCGGTATCGAAACGCCAAATTTGGCACTACTCGTCGGCAGATTGGGATGGTATGCGGGACTATTTCGCATCCGTTCCTTGGGGGCAGCGCTGCTTCAGTGGGAAGGACCCGACAGCCAGTGCGACTGCAGTTGCTGATGAGATAGTGTTAGGTATGGAATACTATATTCCGCACTCCTATCTCGTCAGCAAAGGCCGGCGTAACCGATGGTTCAACCGTGAGTGTGCCAACGCTGTCGATAACAGGCAGGCGGCATACCGCGCTTGGATCAGAGGTAAAGCTCTTGGGGATCCCGAAACTCGCTCGCTGAAAGCAGCCTATAATAATGCCACCAAGTCTTGCAAAAGAGCCTACATTAGAGCGGATGCCCAGCGCGTTGCACGGGTCGGCCAAGAACTTCTGACGCATCCTACGGGCAGCCGTAGCTACTGGCGTCTGGCCAAAGCCGTGCAATCAAATTTCTGCCAACCCTCGCTGCCACCACTGAGATGTCCTGACGGGACTTTAGCTCACAAGCCGCAAGAGAAGGTCGATCTCCTGGCCAAACTCTTTGCAGCTAACTCCCGAATCGATGACTGCAATGCACAGCCACCTTCAATTCCTCACTGTGGCCACACAATGCCTGATTTTAAAATCAGGCAGTGTGATGTCCGTGCGGAGCTGCAGTCAATCGATGTCCGGAAAGCTAATGGCCCTGATGGCATTCCAGCAATAGTCCTGAAAATGTGTGCAGCGGAGTTGTCCCCCGTGTTAACGCGCCTTTACCGTCTCTCGCTCTCTTCTGGTTGTGTGCCGGAATCTTGGAGAGAAGCTAATGTGCAACCGGTCCCCAAAAAAGGAGATCGGTCAGACCCATCTAATTACCGCCCCATAGCCGTTACTTCAGTTTTGTGCAAAATCATGGAACGTATTTTAAATAAACAACTTATACACTACCTGGAAGAACACTCCATAATTCATGATCGCCAATACGGGTTTCGGCCGAAACGATCAACGGGTGATCTTCTAGCGTACGTTGCACATCTCTGGGGTGAGGCTATTGACAAGCGTGGTGAGTCAATGGCTGTTAGCCTTGACATAGCCAAGGCTTTTGATCGGGTCTGGCACAAAGCTCTTCTCTCCAAGCTCCCGGCATACGGTCTGCCTGCTCAGTTCTGCAACTGGGTCGCTGGCTTCCTACATGAGCGGAGAATCCGTGTCCTGTCTGATGGATGCGCTTCGCGGTTCATGTCAGTGAACGCTGGTGTCCCTCAAGGTTCCGTTCTGTCCCCCACGCTGTTCCTTCTGCATATCAATGATATGCTTCCACTTGGAAATATTCATTGCTATGCAGATGATAGCACAGTGCATGGGGGATATAACGGTCACCCAGCGGCCGGGCGGGTCGAAACCGAAGTTAACCGAGTGAATCTTGTCATTGAGCTCAATCGGGTATTGGACCTCATATCTAAATGGGGCTCCAATAATCTTGTTGAGTTCAATGCCAAGAAAACACAGGTGTGTGCGTTCACGGCAAAAAAGTCACCATTCCTTCCCCTTCCAACTCTTCAGGGTACATCTCTAAGCCTGCAGAGCAGTATCAACATGCTCGGTATGACGATTCGCTGCGATCTAAACCAAAGAGACTACATCGAAGCCGTGATCAAAACAGCCTCACGAAAACTCGGTATTCTGAACAGGGTGCGGCGATTCTTTACGCCTGACCAGTTGTGCCTTTTGTACAAGACACAGGTACGGTCTTGCGTGGAGTATTGCTCGCACATCTGGGACGGTTCCGCAAAGTACCTTCTCGATGCTTTGGACAGATTGCAGCGTCGCGCTGTACGCATTATCGGCAACGCAGAAGTCACAAATACTCTCGAAACTCTGCAATTGCGTAGAGATATTGCGTCACTCAGCGTGTTTTACCGCTTATACCATGGCGAGTGCTCTGAAGAACTCTTTGACCTCATCCCTCCTTCTCCCTTCCTCCATAGGAGTACGCGTGCTGCTCTCCGGAGTCACCGCTTCACTGTCTCAAATATTCCATCACGCACTAAGAAATTTGGTGACTCATTTGTTTGTCGCACTTCCAAAACATGGAATAGTTTGCCTGCACACGTTTTCCCTCCTTCCTATGATATGGGGTCCTTCAAACGAGGCGTGAAGAGGCACCTTGTGGGCCGGCAGAGTGAGGGTAACTGATGCTGCGGTATTTTCACGCTGCACCAGTTGTCATCGCATCTGGATTCCATATTCACTTAACATCAGGTGAAATGGAGTCATTTGCCGTGCTACGTATAAAAAAAAATAAAAAATAAAAAAATTGCTAGCTGGTATATGTTTGAATGCACTTAGAAATCGCGGCTTACCAACATCTCAATGGGATGCCATTATTATTTATATCGTTGTGTCAAAATTGGATCCTGGAACTCATAAACAATGGGAGGAGTTGATTAATGGAGAAGAGTCTGCAGTTGTTCCAACTTTTGAGAAGCTGAAGTCATTCTTAGAGACTCGATTCAGAACTTTAGAAATGGTAGAACCAGTTCGCAAGAGTTACAAACCACCTCAGCCTAAGACGTTCCATGTTACAGCCACCGATATCGAATGCGCATTCTGTAAAGAAAAACATTTAATACACCATTGTAAACAATTTGCGAAGCGACCGGTAGATGAAAGATACGATTTCGTTCGGGACAACAATCTCTGTTACAACTGCCTTATACCAAATCATGCAGTATGGCGATGTAAGCAGAAGACGTCATGCCAGGTGTGCAAAAGGCGACACCATTCATTACTGCATCGGAATATAAAACAAGTGGAAGAAAATCAAGAAAACAACAAGGCAGACATGACTAAAGAGGACTCAAAGGTGGTTGCACATGTCAGACCAAGTAGTGAGAATGCTGAACAGAACATTTTGTTAGCCACAGCGCTAGTTGAAGTGGCATCAGAGTGTGGACAGCCACAGGTCTGCAGAGCACTGATTGATCAGGGATCCGAAGCTTCCTTTGTCACAGCTCGAGTGGTCGAGTTGTTAAGGTTGAAGAAAACGGCAGTTAGCGGAATGGTCTCTGGTATCAGCGAAGATAACAACGTGTGCATCAAAAGTAAGGTGGAATTACAAATCTCTGATTTCGCTGTCAAGGTAAATGCTTATGTATTAAAGTCTTTGACTCGTAGTTTACCAGCTCAAATCAATTGTAACATGTGGCCTCAACTTGATAATACTCGTATGAAGTTAGCCGACCCCACCTTTAACACTCCGAGTAGGGTAGATATTCTCCTTGGAGCTGATGTTTTTGGCAAAATTATCGACTCTGGGTTTATGAGAGGGCCGGGCGATGTAGTCGCTCAGTATACACATCTAGGTTGGATTTTGTCAGGTCACACTAATACAACTTCTTCCAGTTCACACAGGATCATAAGTTTTCATATCACACGTCAAGTGGAGGAAGACAACAATCTTTTGAAGAAATTCTGGGAGATTGAAACAGAAGGATTTACAAATATGAAAACTAGGTCAAGAGAAGAAGAATTATGTGAAGAAATTTACAAAACTACAACAAAAAGAGACGACACTGGAAGATATATAGTGCAACTACCGCTAAAGAAAAACGTCGAGGAAACAGTGAAGTCATGCGGAAAAACAGAACAACAGGCGATCTGGAGGTTCAACCAGCTGGAAAGAAAATTTGCTAAAAATGAAAAAATGAAAACCGAATATTCAAAGGTTATACATGAGTATCTTGACTTTAGTTATATGAAGAAAGCTGAAGTTGAAGACGAAGCAAGAGTTGTGTATTTACCACATCATGCTATTGTGAAGGAAGATAGAGATACCACTAAAGTTCGTGTCGTATTTGATGCGTCATCGAAAGGCTCTAACGGCATCTCTTTAAACAATGCAATGATGATAGGACCCACACTACAGCCCGGCTTACGTAGCCTAGTGATTCGCTGGAGAGCTTACAAGATATGTGTGATTGGAGACGTAGTTAAAATGTATCGTCAAGTATGGATGACAGACAAACATACAGATTTACAGCGAAACGTTTGGAGAGATGAACCTTCTGGTAAAATAGAAAGTTACAAGCTACTTACCATCACATTTGGAACAGCTGCTGCTCCTTACTTAGCAGTACGCACTTTAAATCAATTGGCCGAGGATAAAGCACATACGTACCCTAGTGCAGCTCTCGTAGTAAAAAACAGCTTCTACATGGATAATTTAATGACGGGGCATGAAGACATATCTGAAATGAAGAAACTTTGTTTTAAGATTAACTGTCTGTTAAGGGCAGGCGGGTTTGAAATGCAAAAATGGTCAAGTAATTCTGAGGAGTTGCTTGAGTTTCTTTGAGATAGTAAAGCGGGCAAAGAATCTGAAAATAAAATAAAAATTAAATTAGACAAAATTATAAAGATATTGGGACTAACTTGGGATAGAAAGGAAGATGTTTTTGAGATTACGGTCAACTTACCAGAATCCAGGACTCCGATTACGAAAAGACAGATCATATCAGAAGTTGCAAGTCTCTTCGACCCTTTCGGTTGGTTAGCTCCTGTTGTCATCACAGCCAAGGTGATGATACAAAGGCTGTGGCTCCAGTCTCGGCTGGGATGATGAACTGCCTCCGGACATTGTCGAAGAGTGGAAGAGCTATCGAGAAGAGTTAAGTGAACTTCAGACGATACAGATTCCACGTTGGATTGGAATGACTTCTCATAGTAAGGATGTTCAACTGCACGGCTTCGCAGATGCATCTTCGGTGGCCTACGCAGCTGTAGTCTATCTCAGAGTTGTGAATGAAGATGACACTGTTCATGTTACTATGCTAGCAGCCAAAACGAAAGTAGCTCCTCTAAAACAATTGACAATACCGAGATTGGAGTTGTGCGCAGCGGTATTAACAGCGAGACTTTTGCGTGAAATGTCTCATCTCTTGAACATTTCGATGGACAATATATATGTTTGGACCGATTCATTGGTTGTGTTGTCTTGGTTACAATGCCAACCAAATCGATGGCAAGTGTTTGTCGGAAATCGAGTCTCAGATATTATTCAACAGATAGATAACGATAAATGGAGACACGTACGGTCAGCAGACAACCCGGCAGATCTCGCTTCCAGGGGTGTGAAATCAAAGGACATGGCAGATAGTAACCTCTGGTGGACTGGACCTGAATGGTTAAAAAATAGGGAAGTTGAATTTTAAAGAACAAGAATTCCTGGGACAGACCTTGAGTCAAAGAAGACATTTCATGTAAGATTGGATGACAACCCTGTTTGGGAAAGATTCTCTTCAATGTCTAAATTGAAGAGAGTAATGGCACTGTGTTTGAGATTTCGGAGATACACCAAAAATCGAACAAAGAAAAGGTTTTGACTACAACAGAATTAAATAAAGTTGAAATAAGATGCATCAACTACTACCAATGTTTGGTCTTTAATCAAGAAATACAGGTTTTGAAGAAGAACGGAAAAATAAAGAACAAGAGTACATTAATTAGTCTTGGACCCTACTTGGACGAACATGGTTTGTTACGAGTCGCAGGGAGACATAATAATGCTAATATGTCAGAAAATGCCAAGCACCCTATTATCATTCCTCGTAATCAACATATCACAAGGTTATTAGTACAAGAAGCTCACATAAGAACATTACACGGTGATATACAAGAGATGATGACTTACGTCCGCAGCAAGTATTGGATAATAAGTTTGAAATCAGCTGTAAGACAGATTACAAGGAGTTGCAAGATTTGCATAATAGATAAGGCAAGAACTCAACAACAGTTGCTGACCCACAG
>CAUJAO010000252.1:0-101745 GCA_963082485.1 Eudonia mercurella
TAAAGTATTAATCAACCTAACATTATTAAACATTTACATATTGAAAGTAGTAAAATATTGAGTATACAAACTCTTTGATACCTAAACTTTTTAATATTGTAGTATTCATCTAATGCTGGCAACAATTTTAAATAAAATTTGATTTAAAATTATTTTTGAAAATTTTGATTGCATTTTCTTTGACGTTTTGCTTTCCTTAGCTTCTTGGTTTATTAGAAATTATCAGAGTTCATTGATATCTCGAGTGAGAAACATCTTTTGCAATATGCCACAAGCACGCAGGCGTCATATGGACTCGCTGACAGCAACCAGAGCCGTTACAATGATTGAAGAAGGTCATTCGCAGCGATCTGTGGGTTTGCAATTGGGATTTTCTCGAAGAGCTATTCAAAATCTATGGAATCGTTTCCAAGAGACCGGCAGTGTTAGAAGAAGACCTGGTTCGGGCAGAGTTCGCATTACAACAGCTCAAGAGGATCGTTACATTCGATTAAGTGCGCGCCGAGATCGCACAACGACGGCCCGCAAGCTGCAAAATCGTTTACGGCTCACAACGGGTACTCGTGTCAGTGACCAAACTATTCGTAATCGATTGCATGAAGACCAGCAGGCATCAAGAAGGCGAGTTGTCCGTATTCCATTAACCAGAAATCATCGTGCAAATCGTTTAAGATTTTCCCGTCAACATTTGGACTGGGACATAAACCAATGGGGCATGGTGCTCTTCACAGACGAATGCAAAGTTAAATTTTTTAACGACGATCGGCGTATTAGAGTATGGAGAAGACGCGGCGAGAGATTTTCAGAAGCCTGCATCCATGAAGTCGATCGTTTTGGTGGTCCAAATGTAATGATTTGGGGCGGGATAAGCTTACACGGCAAAACTGAGCTCGCTATTTTAAATGAGGGTACTGTTACTGCTCAGCGGTATATTGAGGAAGTCGTCAGACCACATGTGATCCCATTTGCCCAGCAAGCGGGTCCTGGATTCATCTTGATGCAAGACAATGCTCGTGCACACACGGCTCAAGCGACTCGGTTTGTACTGGAAGCGTCTCAAATTCAAGTCTTGCCGTGGCCGGCGAACAGTCCGGACTTAAATCCAATAGAGCACATGTGGGATCAGTTGAAACGAAGAGTTAGAGACGGTGATCAGGAAATCCACAACCAACAGCAACTCATCAACGCTGTTAAAAGAGCCTGGGAAGAGATTCCAATGGAAAATGTCAGGCATTTGATTGAGAGCATGCACTCCAGGCTTCAGGAGTGCGTAACGAAACGAGGGGGGCATACCCGTTACTAAAAGATGAGCATGGAGTATTTTCTTTTGTTTTCAGTAACTTTACATTGTTTTTATTTTTAACCTTAAATGTGTTTTTTCTTTCAAAAGCAAATAAACTTTTTAATCATTATTATTAGAAAAAAAATATTGGTCTACACGGTAAAAACAACATTAGTTTTCGTTATGGAGACAAAAAAATTAATATTGGTTTTATTATTTTCATGGTACAGACAAAATACCTCGTGGCCCTTATTTTGTTTTGAGTAGTATATAAAGGGAGCTGCGTCTCCTAACATGCATTCGATCTTGTGTTCGTGTTCACTCCGCATCTCTTCTCTTGTATACCTTTATTGTAAAAGTTCAATATATAAATTGTAAAAGTATTCCTGAATTTCTTTTAAACGACGCGACTTCGTCACTATCACCAAGCAGCAGTTACCTCATTCACCAAGCAGCAGCAGCTACCAGATACGGCTAGTCCAGTCCTTGAAAGAACCCGCATCAACGACCATTTCTAGGTATCACAGAAGGGTTCAATTCAACAATTTAATTCATATTATTGTTTGTAAAGACTGCTGGGCAAAGGCCATAATTGTTTAATTAAAAACGATGACATAGTTGTTTACTACACGAGTAGATATAAATCTGAACGCGTTGCGCAGTTACATTGCACCGCAGCGTCCACAGCAAATCAGAAATTCTTGAAACAATATTTTGGCGCGCAGGCAGGGTGCGGTTTGCGGTGTGTGCGCGAGCGCGTCGTAGTGACGTCACGGCGCGGTCCGAGCGCACGAGTGAGACGAAGTAACAAAAATAACCTGAACCCTCTCGCACGATTCTCCGCGTACGACTTCAAACCCGGCTAATTTATCATAATATATGTAGTTAAACATCTTTTTCCAACGATTCTTTACAACTTGCTGGCTCACTTTGATTTTGTTCATAATAAACAAACTTACAATAAACTTATTTTTTCAATTACCCTACCTCTCTACGTTAGTAGGTATAGGTCTAAAAACGTTTGGCAATATGTTTTAACATGGTGACCGTACTTGATAAGTTTTGGAGGCGGTGGGAATTGATTTAATAGTTAATATTTCTTTAAAATTTATTTTGGAGGCGAGAGGGAATCAATGTATGACTTGAAAACGATGAAATTTGGAGGCATGGGAATAAGCCAAATAGAGCTCCAGTGAAATGTGCTGGTAATTTAACGATACTTATTTATACGTATTCGATGAAAGAAATTGTGACATTCTTGCCTTTAAATTTACTTTACTTAGAAAGGCATAAAATTTTCAGTCAATAGAACACAAGAAAAGACAATCCCTCGGCATTACTAAATCTTCAACAGACGAAGCATCTACAGCAGAGATTGAAAACCGAAGCAAACGTTTTCGCGAAGAAGGTGAATGCTCAAAATGGTTTAAAGAGGACTCAGTTGTAATTGAAACTAAGGCAGAGATAGGTGTCGTTCAAAATGTCAGCGACAATAATGAAGATGAGAAAGAATCTGAGAAAGATGATGATGATGAAGTAAGATATTAGCAATTCAGCAAAATTATGACGATGAACCAACGTTTAAAGATAAATACTACTGACGAATACTATAATTATGAAATAGTTTTTCTGTTTGAACTTCATATACCGGGGGTTTCAGTTACTAATAACAGCAAAATGAATACCACATGAATCGTTCATGTAAGTATCTTTAAAAAGGTTATACAAGAAATGTTTATGTTAAAAATTACCTAGTAGCCTTATACCCTGTAGACTGAGCTAAGAATAAGGCTTTGGTAACTCCTGCCTGTCGTAGAAGGCGACTGAAGGGGGCTTCGCTTGCCTTTCTAGTTAAAAACCTACTGCATAAGTTGGCGAGTATTCTTAATATTTATTTAGCGTGTTATTATTAGAAGTTATTCAGCGCATGTGTAAGTATTGTTATTTTGCGCAGTTCCATCTCTATCTTTATTAATTAATTTTACGTTAAAGATGTTTGTTTTAATTTTTTTGCATAAACATCTTCTCACAACACTGCTATAGAAAAAAAGATGACAACTGCTGCTAACCTAGCGGCAAAGTAGAAATAAATTCTTAAACAAAACATATCGACTATGTGTTTTAATTCTACTTGTTGTTGCGCATTTTAACATGATGCTATTATACATTACCTATCTAAGTATGTGCAATTTCAAGTATCATGATTAATGGTGTTCTCCGAGATTTAAACAAACAGTATAAAATCGCTTTAGGTATACTGTTTACATACCAACTTTAATTATCTTCGTTGAAGACAAACAATTCAGGCGAGTTCGTTTGCTCAGGTAAAATATCAGAATCTCAATAGGTAGGTGTCACAGAAGGGTTCAATTCAACAATTTAATTCATGTTATTGTTTGTAAAGACTGCTGGGTAAAGACCATAATTGTTTAATTAAAAACGATGACATAGTTGTTTACTACACGAGTAGATATAAATCTGAACGCGTTGCGCAGTTACATTGCACCGCAGCGTCCACAGCAAATCAGAAATTCTTGAAACAATATTTTGGCGCGCAGGCAGGGTGCGGTTTGGGGTGTGTGCGCGAGCGCGTCGTAGTGACGTGGAGACGCGCGGGGGCCGCCACATCATAGCTCGCGACACCGCCGCTAGCGCAGACGCCGGCCGGCAGGCGGCGGCGCTAGGGATCTTTCGATACAAGTAAATACGAGTAAGTACTCGATACTTTTGTTTCGATACCAAATACTTTTGGTATCGAATCAATCTTGCGATACTTACTCGGTATCGAAAAAGAAGTACTCGGTATCGAATCGAATCAGACTGAACGAATGCAATTTCGACCGCGGCGAGCGCGGCGGCGGCGGCGGCGCACCGTTCGGTCGTGTCCACAGAGAACACTGTTATCATTACTCCACGGCTGCACGACTCGTGCCGTGCGTGAACGAACGCTCTTGTGAACGAATCAGAATAATATGTCCTCTCTCGCTTTGTCTTCTGCTAAAATTTAAATAATGTTCTCTCGCTCGCACGCCACGCCCGGCTCTCCCGCTCTCCGGCCGGCAGCCATATTGTTTATGTTAACTGTGTTGGCTGTGTTGTGTTGTTTTGTTACTGTTCGCACTACAAGGTTGTGTCCAAATTATAATTTAATACTGCGTTGTGATTGTTTAAGTGGATGGTATTTAGTGTTACTATGGCGCCCCCAAAATCGAAAATATGGACATATTTTACTAAAACTGATGAAGCAACTGCAAAATGTAAGCAATGTTTTAAATCGGTGAAGTATTGTGGCAATACGTCTAATTTGTTCAAGCATGCCGCTACTCATGGAAATATTGTGGATAAGAGCAAACAACAGAAAAACACGGTTAAACAGACAAAGCAATGGTAAGGATCCTAATTTTTGCACTTATTAATTTAGGTCCAAATAAAAGTAAATTCTTATAGTGTTGGGTTGATTTGCCGATGATGCAGGCTATCGATAGTATCGATAATTTATTAATCGCATAATATTTATTAAGATTTATCACTATTTCAGTACAGAGATTACAACATTCACAACTGCGTCGGCAAGTTCAACAAATAAAATGGAAACTGATCAGCCTCAACCATCAACATCATAAACTTTTAAACAAGATTTTGATGACGATGACTGCAGCAATATGACTACTAGTATCATGAACAGTTCTCTAAAAGAGGCTTTCGCTAGAATTTCATCAAATAAAGGTAAATAAAAATAATTATTGAAATTTTAAAATAGAATAAGAAAAATCAAAAGGTATTAAAAAATAGAATTTTTTGATACCTTTGATTTTTTTAAATTACCTTTTTAAAAAGCAAATTCAATTAAAATATATAATTTAGAATTAAATTATTTGTTTTCAGCTGGAGGTGCAAAATATAACAGAATCGTTCAAGCTTTGGCTGTTTGGTCCGCGCGGACAGCTCCGCAGCTGTCCGCGTGGCGCGTCCGCGCCGCGGAGCTATCCGCGCGGACCGCTGCTCGCGCGCCTCTGCCTGTAGTGAGCGTTTTAGTATCGTGCGGAGCGCACGCGTCGGCGCAGTACAATCATGGTGAGCCATGATGTTGACACGGGTCGAGTGATCGATGAAGTGCGTTTGAGGAAATGTTTGTGGGATGCCTCTGATCCACTATACAAAAACAAAGACGCAAGAAATAAAGCTTGGGAGGACGTCGCTGAAGTCCTCTTTGAAAATATTACAGAAGAAAAAGAAAGAGAACAATATGGTAAGTACTTATTTGTTTTATTTTTAAAAAAGTAGTCTTTAGTTACATTAGGCATGAAATATAAAGCTAGAATTAGTGATGCTCTTAAAATATACGCGAGTCTTGCCAGGGCACCCTGCCGGCTGGGCTTAAAAAGTACTCTGCAAAATGGTCACGCAAAGCGTTTCCAGACCTGGTTGTAGGTAAATTATTTGACATATCTGCCATACCCTCAATTGTCAGTGTATCTTCAATACTATACCCGTCGCGAACTCTTATAAAATTATGCAACAAGCAGCATGCTTTTACAATGTTCCTTGCAACATTGAAACTCACATTAATAGGTGTATGAAACACTCTGAACTTATTTGACATTATACCAAATGTCGATTCTATGCAACGTCTACTGCGGCTCAATCTGTAATTAAAAAATTTTTTTTTGTGGGTCATATTGGTTCTTGCATATGGCTTCATAACTTTTTGAGATATTCCAAAAGCACCATCGGCTACAATCACATATGGAACTGGAGAATTCGTTCCGGGCAATGGCTTTGGTCCTGGAATATTTAAATCGTTATTTTCTAACTTTCTGTAGAGTGTGCTGTCTCGAAATATAGACGAGTCGGAGTTTTTCCCATATGATCCCACGTTTATGTACGTAAAACAATAGTTTGCATCGCACATAGCTAGGAGGACTACGGAATAAAAATTCTTATAGTTGTAGAACATTGAGCCACCACCAGCGGGATTTATTATTCGTATATGTTTGCCGTCAAGAGCTCCTATGCAATTTGGAAAATTGGTCTTTTGTAAAAATTCATCAGCTATTTCTTGCCACATATCAGGGGTTCTTGTTGGTATGCATTCATCGTGTAGTGTTTCCCATATTGCCACACACACTTCGTTCACGATTTGACTTATTGTTGCAATTCCCATCCTGAATGAATAGTGCAAGTCTGTATATGTTCGACCCGTAGCCAGGAATCTAAAAATAAAATTGTTTTTATCATTACAGTGAAAATAATTCAGAAAAGATGGAAAACAGCCAGAGATGCATTCTTCAAATCAAAGGGTGCAATGAAGAATCAACCTTCTGGAAGTTCTGCTAAGAAGTATAAAAAGTATATTTATTATGATGAGCTTATGTTCCTAAATGCTTCAACGGAAAATGATGTAGAAGAATCAATGATATCATCGCCGCAAAGTAATGTTGCATCTCCATTAAATACCGAAATTTCACAAAATATTTCATCTCCGGAAAACGTCACGTCCCCTGAAAACGTCACGTCCCCAGAAAACCCAGCACTACTAACTTCAGAAAATACACAGCATCGAGGATCACAAAATCCGTGGACCCAAAAAAGAAAAAATAGGCAGCGACAAACAAATCAAGAAAGCTCACCGTTTGAACAAGAGTTATTAACTTTGCTGTCTAACCAGACACCTGATCTTGCAGCTGATGACCTGGCTTTTTTTTCCTCCTTGGGTCCAATTTTAAAAAGTTTTGATATAGAACAAAAGCTAGAGTTTCGGTCAAGAGTGCTGCGCGAGGCAACGGCAATTAAAAATATGCGTAATAGCCCTAGTAGTTCTGCATCTACCTCAAGATTTTCACCGCGATATGATCCTTATGCTCCTGGCTCATCGTCAGTATACAACTATAATATGTATGAAACTCCAAGAGGTTATCAAACACCAGGGTATCAATCAGACAGTAATCATAATACTTAAATGTTTGTTGGTAAAAAATGTTATTGTTTGTTAATTTCTTAAATAGAGGTAAAAATTACCTTACCTATTTTATGTGGATTGAATGTGGGTTAGTTTTTTTTAAATTAATATGACATTCAGATAATGTTATAATGATGATTAAAATATGTTTGTTAATTTCTTAAATAGAGGCATAAATTACCTTACCTATTTTATGTTGATTGAATGTGGGTTACTTTTTTTTTAATGAATATGACATTCCCTATTATGGTGATTAAATGTGACGTTAATTGTCAAAGGGTACCACTTTGCCGATTATTATTAAGACGCTAGTGCAATGAAGACTTGGCCTTATAACCTTATCACCTTATAGCCTTATAACCGACAAAGTAGTACGTAAACTGATCTCAAGCACAAATATTTCCTAAATAAATATTATCTTACCTATTATGAGAAATGTTTTTAATTCTTACCTCAAAGTAACCATCAGGCGTTCAATCGGTGGTATAGGCAGACGTCGTAAGCTGCAACAGACCAGTTTTTTTCTTGTCTTAGACAGTAGTTCGTCAAAACTTCTGGTCGACATACGAAAGTAGTTGAAGAACTTTGTTTCGTCAGCCCTCAAATTGCCGTATAATGTGACAAATTCTCCCGCGACGGCTCTCTGCTCTATTAAAGGGTGAACATGTAGTCTCCTTCTTCGCTTCAATTTTTTTTTTCTAATGTAATATAGGGCAGTAACAAATAACATCCGCCATATTGGTTGCATTGCGCACGACTGTACTCTGCGGCGGTCAGGACGATACTAAAACGACATATGCGGACGGTCCGCGTGGATCTCGTACGCGCGGACCGCTCCGCGCCGACAATCCGCGTGACACTAAAACCAGCCTTTGATATTTTTTATCAGCAAGGATATGAGACCTTTTAACGTAGTTGAAGGTGAAGGCTTTCTGCGTCTTATGAAGGAACTGGAACCTACTTTTAAAGTTCCTGGTGCACAGTATATGAAAAAAAGAACGACAGAAAAATATGACGCTTGTGTAGCTATTTCCAAGCTGAGATTATCCAAAATAGACAATTTTAGCCTTACGCTGGACATATGGACAGAAACAATGAATGAAGTGGGATTCATGGGTGTGACAGCGCATTTTATGGAAAACGATGAAATGTGTATGTATTATCTTGCAACTCGTGCATTAAATGAAAGACATACAGCTGAATATATTGCGGAAAATCTCCTTGATATTCTCGAGAAATGGGACATACCAAAAATCAAAATTCGTGCAGCAGTAACAGATAATGCCAGTTCTATGTTGGCCGCCATAAGAACATCTTTGGGTGATAAAAAACATCTACCGTGTTTTGCATACTATAAATCTTGTAGTCGAAGAAGCATTAAAGTTACCCTGCGTTAAACCAGTTATAGTAAAAGTTCGAGGGATTGTAAGTTGGATTAAAAATAGTGTTGTGCAGACTGATAAGTTACGAAAAATTCAAATGCGCAATGATGTTTCGGAAGGATCCGTATTAAAACTTATTGCAGATGTAAGAACAAGATGGAACTCGACATTTTTTATGTTAGAGCGTTTCCTGAAGTTAAAACGAGTGGTATCAGAAATTGTAATAGAGAGTGTATCTGCGCCTGATAATATGCCAAGTGCTGTAGAAATGGAAACAATCAATGAGCTTACAGCTTTATTGAAACCGTTCGAATATGTAACAACGGAGGCCTCTGGTCAAAAATACGCAACGATTTCAAAAGTAATACCTATGCTTAATTGCTTGACAACCGAACTAAACAGTATTATACCCAACTCAAATGTTGTAAGGGAATGTAAGGATGTTTTGATGCGCGAGCTTAAAAAAAGGTATGGCATGATTGAGTTCAATGACCATGCAGCTATAGCTACACTCTTGGACCCTAGGTTCAAAAACCTACATTTTCAAGACCCTGCTGCATGTGGAAGAGCCATACAGAAACTTAAAAATATGGTTCAAGAACTACAAAGCAGCCCATGCGAATCCGAGGAAGACAGTGCTTCCACTGCGCCTCCAGAATATGACTTTTGGAAGCACCATAAGGAGTTAGCTCACGGCCACAAAAAGAAAAAGAAAACACACC
Organism: Eudonia mercurella; assembly: GCA_963082485.1. Classification (NCBI taxonomy): domain Eukaryota; kingdom Metazoa; phylum Arthropoda; class Insecta; order Lepidoptera; family Crambidae; genus Eudonia; species Eudonia mercurella. The sequence continues at coordinate 9,346 of CAUJAO010000252.1, forward strand.
ATGGAGACGAAGTTTCTCTTTATCTGTCAAATCCGGTCGTGTCCCTCAAAAGTAACCCATTCGCAGAATGGGACGACATGAAACTTGTATTTCCATGTTTATACAAGTATGCATTACAATATTTAATTGTAGTCGCAACATCAGTTCCAAGCGAGTGCCTTTTTTCGAAAGCCGGAGTAACAATGTCGCATGCAAGGAACAGATTATCCCCAAAATATTTGGAACAATTATTGTTTTTGGGCAGCCTGGATGCAAAAGAGTTTTTTGTTTAACATACAGTTTTCATTGTCATCTTACACTGATTTAATTATTATTAAAAGATTATTCAATTACTTATTTATTTTTTACTTAAAACGTCCACGTAAATTTATACTTACATCAAATTGTCAAAATACAATTTACATTTAACCAATAATAAAGTTCCTAAATTAAAAAACATAATGTATTGTATTTTCCCATTAAAATTCCTTAAAAAAAGTATCGATATGAGTAAGTATCGATACTTTTGGAGTACTCATATGAGTAGTATCGAAAAATGATTAAAGTACTACTGATATGAGTAGGTATCGATACTTTGAGGGTATCGAAAGATCCCTAGGCGGCGCTCGCCGCTATCGCGACAATCCAAAAGGCGACACCGCGTGAAACGAACGTCGCTCGCCCACGTCCATCCGCCATTTTTTTGTACTTAACAAATTTTCGCATTACAAGTCTTTTACGATCCAAAATTGTTTCAATCATTGCTCCCAACGGGAACATTTGGCGACCGTGACAAATTCTGCAAGTTTCGGAAAGAAGTGCGTTGCGTGGGCACGGCGCACGCGTAGACCTACCTACGGATTCACCCGTTACGAATTTCAAAAAGGACGCGAGGAATTGCTGTCGCCTGGGGCCTGCAGCGGACAACATCGAGGTTCTTCGGCCGTCTGGAGGTCTAGCCCAAGAGAAGTACACCATTCCTTATTTCCATTCCTTATTTCCATTCCTTACCTAATTCCTTTAGAATTGTTTTTATGTGTGTGAAAGCTCCTCTGCACCTCAAGCGTTAGGTACCTATTCCTGATCAAGCTTGCATAAGTGCAGGGCTATTTTGTGCTATATTCACGATTTCTATTGTTTCTTAAGTCTGTAATTTATTGCAATTGCCAGCTAGTGCGTTCGGCCATCTTGTTAAAAGTAATTATCGTACGTTGCCACGTAATTGCCATCTGTAACAATTTACTGCATTTAAAATAATTACGCATCATTCCCTTGATAATTTAATAACCCAACGGCCACAATTAGGCATAAGCGTCATTCCCAATTTTTACGATCCAGAATTAGGATCCAAATTAATACATTATTGTTCTATAGTAATAACCGGGCGAGCGGTGCTTAGCTAAGCGCTGCCGCGACCGACTCGCTTCACTGCTTCTGCTTGGTTGGGCTTTGCGGCGCGCGGGCTCAGCTTGCTGGCCGTGCTGTGTGCCCGGCGAGGGCAGCGTGTAGTGTCATCGGGCGCGCTTGCAGCTGGTTGTGGAGCCTTCTTCATACGCTTCTTCATACCGGTTAGAATTTTATCTACTTCTTACTTCATTGTGTGTGCCTAATTTATTTATTTCAATAATGGATCCACCGAATGGGGCGTCTACGTCTACCGCTGCCGCCTCAGGTGATGAAGTATCCGACTTACCAATACTAATTAGAAAACGAGGCATAATTAAGGGGCGTTTAACTAGATTTACCGAGTATTTAAGTGTATTGCAAAAGATGAAAGCCCCTGAAATTTCTAGCGCTAAGTATAAAGAGCTTGAGTTAAGACTCGATAAATTGCAATTATTGTTAAATGAGTTTGATGAGCTGCAAAATAAAATTGACTTATTGCATAATGAACCCGCGGAACAAATTAAGGAAAGGGATGCTATTGAAAATCTTTTTTATGCGCACTTGTCAATCGGGCAGGATATTTTAGAATCTAGTCGAGTAAATGTTAAGCCTGTCCTGCATGAGACTGAGACTTTGTCCAATTCTATAGCGAGCTGTCAATCAAACGCATTTAATGCAATTAAACTCCCCACCATAAAACTTCCCACTTTTGATGGGAACTATTTACGTTGGATGGAGTATAGGGATATGTTCGAAGCAATGATAAATAAAAATGACAACATACCTTCTATTAATAAATTCCATTATTTACGTTCCTCGTTAGAAGGAAGCGCTAGTGTTGTTATAAAGTCTATAGAATTTACTTCTAAGAATTTTAATGTTGCATGGGATCTTTTGTGTGAAAGATACAACAATCCAAACATTTTAATAAATAATCATCTTAAAGCATTATTCAACGTTGAGAGCATATCGAGAGAGTCCCATGGAGCATTAAGATTCCTGTTGGATCATTTTTCAAAGCACTTGCGTGCCCTCGAGTCACTAGGCCAGCCTACAGAAAGCTGGGATGCTTTAATAATATATATGGTTTCGTCCAAATTAGACGTTAACACGAGCCGAAAGTGGGAGGAGCACAAGTGCACTCGTGACAAGTTACCTACAATTGAAGAATTTTATTCATTTTTGCGTGGTCGTGCTGACGTGCTGGAAACCTCGTTTAGTAATTACCCGTGTTGGATAGGTCTTTGGAACTTACAACAGAAACTCCACTGTATTTAATAGAAGTTTATTATCCAAATACTGAACACTCAATCACTTCTTACGGTAACACAGTACACGATTTCACTCAACGAATGCTCAGAACAGAATGCCGTGTTCCAACCAACGACCACTGACAAGTTGTCTCATTACATCGTCGGTGACAGATGACAGGTGTAAATACTTAATACTAACCGGAAGTCAATATGGAAACCATAATTAAAGTTATAATAAGTTTGGAACACGGCTAGTAAAACTTAAATGCATGCATGTATTCCTTACTGTTTTAAACAATAATTAATTAAGAATTACTATACAACAAATATTTTATTTGCTAACAGTCGGCCTTTCCTGAAAATTTTCACGCCTCGTGAAAAAAAAATAGTTTTAACAATACAAATAAAAACAAATCCTGAATAATACATAAACTCATTACTTCATACTTATTACTACATAACCTTTTAACTTATTAGATGTGTAAGTTCTAATCACACAAAGCGAAACTAATTCATCATAACATTTGAGCTTTAACGCTTACAGTGTTTTAAACACAATATAGTAAAAATCAAAAAAATTAATTAAAAAACAAAATTTACAATACTCGTACATTCTAATTGCAACAAAATTGTCCATAATTTTTACATAATTATAAATAACTCAGATCATAGCCCCTTCATGTCTTGATCTTAATAACATTAAATAAAACGCTGTAGCCTCTGCATATCTACAGCGAACAAAAGACTTTAAATTACTGACGTTGTAGCCTCTGCACATCTACAACGTCATACATAACTAAACTTTATTTTCTTCTTTATACTGAATAGTATATACATACAACATTTTATTACATCTACTAAATATTTACAACAACATCAATATTAAAGCCCCTAATAGCAATATTAATTCAATATTAATATTAATATAATATTGCTATTACATTACAACACTGAAAGATACTCATACTTTTAATGGTTACACTGTAATTTAGTCAAGTAAGACTGTAAGTACACTGTAAGTTATTAAAATTATTTGATTTAATGTTAATTATGATGAACTGTTGAGAAACAAATAAAAACAATAACTTAAACCTAATACTTCTTTTTATTAATTCGACCTACATTACAATAGGCTTATAAGGTAAAAAGTTACACTCACCGATAGTACACTGTGAATGAAATAATGACATTTGATCAATATAATATGTAATGTGTGAAAATTGTTGTTACATAACCAGACATAATAATTTGTCGTTTGTAGATTAATGTAATTAACTATCATTATCATTATTAGCATCTTCATCAGATTCATCCGAAGTTCTATTAAATACTAACCACGGGTGGATCTTATCAACTGAGAAAACCCCTTTAAAAGGGCGGTTACCCTTACGGGATAAGGGAGTGTCCTCAACCATGTATCTGTCGTTATCAAATACTTCTATTATGCGATATGGGCCTCGTAGTTTGGGCACCAATTTTCTACTTTGACCGCAAGAAGGAACTTCCCTTTCAACCCTGACTAAATCACCTATGGCATAGCTTACCCTTTTTCGATGTTTATCAAAGCACTCCTTTTGTTTAGCCTGACTGATAACGATGTGATCTGATACTTCACTACGAATAGTTTTCCTTAATGTGTCATCATGCGACTCAATATTATTGGTATTAAGGCACAGGGAAGAGTCATTAGTTCCAACCAAGTTAGTCCCGAATAGAATTTGAGCTGGAGTTTTTCCTGTGCCCTTATTGACTGTGTTGTTCAATCCCCATTGTATTTCGGACACTGACTCATCCCATAAATTTTCGGGTTTGTTAAATATGCTTGCACTAAGAGCAGAGAGAACGGTGCGGTTATACCGTTCTACCTGCCCATTTGCCCTTGGTGTGGCGACCGCGTTTAATACATGTTTGACTCCCAATTTATCGAGAAACTTTCGAAAATTCTTAGATGTGAAGGATGTTCCCCTGTCAGATATTATTCTCTGAGGTACACCAAAAGTATGAAAATAATTTTTAATTGATTTTATTGTGTGAACACTTTTGGTACTTTTTACGGGAACTAATATAAGATATTTAGTAAATGCATCAATAACTAAAAGGAGATAACAATTCTTTTTCTTGCTACGAACAAAGGGACCAAGATGATCTATGTGTAATGTATGGAACGGTCGATCAACCTTAGGTATTGGATGTAACTCTCCAGCCCTTTTACCAGCAGGGACTTTGGTATGCGCACACTCTAAGCAAGAGTCTACATATTTCTTTATAAACCGTCTCATCTTAGCGAACCAGTAATGTCCCTTTATTTTATCTAATGTTTTTTCAAAACCGAAATGTCCCAGTGAATCATGATTTGCCCTAAGCAAATGCCACCTCACTCCTTTAGGTACGACCCATCGGTCGCCCTCAGTCGTTTTCCTGTACAACAAACCACGTTTCACAGCAAAATTGTTTTTTATTTCAATAATATTATTAGTTTCTTTATCGTTAAGAATATTAATTATTCTTTGGAGCTCGGAGTCATTTTGTTGAGCAGTAGTTATCCAATTTGTATCGATTAATCTAACTTCCGTATAACCATCTTGCGGTACAGGATTTCGACTCAGAGCATCGACATGACACATACGGGACCCCGGTTTATAGATGATATTAAAATCATACTCTTGTAAAATATCCCACCACCTTGCCACTCGTGGTAACATGTCCTTTTTCTCAAAAGTAGCGCGGACTGAATTGCAGTCAGTAACTATTGTAAATTTTAGCCCTAAAAGGTACACTCGAAATTGTTTTACTGACATTACAACGGCTAAAGTCTCTAAATCGTATGAGGTGAAACGAGCCTCTTCGGGAGAAGTTTGACGACTATAGTAAGCAACAGCACCGAATGGTGAATCTTTATTGGATCTCTGTACTAAAATACCAGCAATTCCTGATTTTGATGCGTCCGTGTGTACTTGTGTTTCATATGTTGGATTATAAAATGCGAGAATAGGGCGTTTTATCAATTCTCCTTTTAGATTGTTAAATGCCTGTTCTTCTACATCTCCCCAATGCCATTCAGAATTTTTCTTCAGCAGTTGAGTTAAAGGCCTAGCGATTTTAGAAAACCCTCTTACAAAACGTCGAAAAAAGCTAGCTAGACCAACAAATTGGCGAACTCTGTGTTGATCGCTAGGACGGGGAAACTTTTCTACCGCTTCTATCTTTTTCTTTCCCGGCCTAACTCCACTTTCATTTACTTCGAACCCTAAGTAGTCTATGGATTGCTTAAAGAAGTAACATTTTGATAATTTTAAAGTCAACCCTGATGCTCGAAATAAATCTAACGTACTACGCAATTTTTCGAAACCTTCATCTATAGTTTTGGAAGGGATAATTACGTCATCCATATAGGCGAACGCGTCTTTAAACCGTGCATTGCCAAGGATATTGTTAATGGCACGTTGAAAATTAGATGGAGCATTAGCTAAGCCAAATGGCATTTTATTAAATTCAAAGTGGCCATCTGGAGTCACAAAGGCTGTAAGGTGTTTAGAAGACTCTGCCATATTTATCTGATAGTAACCAGAGGCGAGATCGAGTGTGGTAAAATATTTAAAGCCCGATAAATTATCTAATTGGTCATCAATTCTTGGCAATGGATAATGTTCTTTAATTGTTTTTTTATTAAGCGATCGAAAGTCTATGCAGAGTCTGTAATCTCCAGTCTTTTTCTTGACTAACAGAATTGGGGACGCATAGTTTGACGTAGATGGTCGAACTATTCCAGAATCCTCCAATTCTTTAACCATACCTCTAACTACTTCGCGTTCTGAGTGAGCTAATCGGTAAGGCCGATAAACAACTGGAGTACTATCACTTAGATTAATCTCCATTTCGATTTCGTTAATGCACCCAAGGTCTTTGGTTGAGAATGCAAAACAATTCCTATATTCGTTAATTAACTTTAATAACAAAGACTTGTCATTATCATTTAGTTCTTCGTCTACATTTATAAGTGAACTATCTATATCTATAAGGCTTGGCAAGCCCTCACTATAACTGCAAACTCTATTGACACTACATGTGTGAATTTCTGATAAGGGGGTAGCACGCACTAGCAGACTACCATGTTTTAAACTGTGTCCTAATGCACTTAAACCCTTCAAAATGACACGTCCTCTACCATCCGTTAATGTTTAGTTTTACACAAATTATCAATGTCCATGTTTCGAACCGCTCTTTCAAAAGCCCTGATGTTGGATCGTTGCTCGTTCAGCATCTCCTGTGTTCGTTTGTCAAGGACTTGCTGAGTGGCTGACATGTTCTCGTGTTGAATGTTAGATTCGTTAACGTTCGAGTTAGCTAGTTGAATACCCGACGGGCCTGATGATTCCTTAACTCTAACGCCCGAAGAGAGGTTAAAGGTTGTCAATAGCCTCAATATTTGTAAAAACTGTCTTTTCAGCCATAATGGCCAACAATGCACGTCAATAAAAAAATGCAAATTCTGCGGAGACGCGCATAGCAGCCGATTACATGATTCATTCGCAAAAGTCGGTCAGCGCCTTAGCACTCACATAGCGCATGATGACGCAAATGAAGTACTATTAGCAACAGCACAGCTTAAGGCGCAGACTAATGACGGGACTTTTATAACTCTACGTGCATTACTCGACCAAGGGTCTCAAGTGACTATAATCACTGAGAACGCCGCTCAAAGATTACAACTCAAACGCAGTAAACTCAGCGCGGTGGTGTCAGGAATCGGCGCCACTCCGTCTAGTAAATGTAAAGGGGTAGTTCAAATTCAATGTCAGGCTATCCACAATGACTTTAAGTTTAACATCGAAGCACTGATTATGCAATCATTAACACACAAATTACCTAACAAATCAATTAACATAGGAGCATTTGAACACTTGAAACACATTCAGTTGGCTGACCCACAATTTAACGTATCTCAAGACATTGATTTACTTCTGGGAGCCGATGTCTATTCTGAAATTCTTTTAGAAGGCCTAATCAAAACAAACACATCAACAGTTATCGCCCAACAAACACAACTCGGCTGGATTGTTTGCGGAAAATATAAAACGTTCAACTGCCATGTTATTATTAACAATTTAAAGGATATTGCACAATACTGGGAAAATGAGTCGATACATGATAACTCTGAAGAAATTGATCCAAATGATAAATGCGAGCAACTCTACACTCAAACAACAACCCGCTTGTCCGACGGTAGATACCAAGTACGTCTTCCCCTTAAGAATGAATTTGAACAAAACTTAGGTAAATCTAAACCGCAGGCGATAGCACAATTCCAACAACTAGAACGAAAAATGGCAAAATATCCTAGCTTCGCTAAGGATTACAGGACCTTTATTAATGAATATGAGGATATGGGTCATATGAAACAAGCAAACAGTGATGCTAATTCCGCTGAATATTTTCTGCCGCATCATGGGATAGTGCGCCCAGGGGCAGTAACAACGAAATTAAGGGTTGTATTTAACGCTTCGAATAAAACATCGACAAAGTATAGCCTCAATGATTTAATGGAGACAGGCCCTAACCTACAAAAGGACATTTTTGGTATTTTATTGCAATGGAGACTCTACCGATATGTCTTAACAGCTGATATAGAGAAGATGTATCGTTTCATCGCGGTGCATCCCGATCATCAATCACTCCAAAAAATAATCTGGAGAGAATCACCAACACAGCTCCTCAAAGAATACCAATTATGTACTGTCACTTATGGGACAAAAGCCGCCCCCTATTTGGCATTGAGAACACTGAAACAACTAGCGGAAGATGAAGGTGATAAATACCCCGAAGCTAAACCAGTATTATTAAATCAGTTCTTTGTAGATGACGCATTGTTTGGGAAGGATACCATCAAAGACGCCAAGGAAACTCGAAACCAGCTGATACTACTCTTACGGCGTGGAGGATTCAATTTACGGAAATGGTCGAGTAACGAGCCAAAACTAGTTGAAGATCTTCCTGAGGACATGCGGAGTCCTCTCAACTTCACATTCACAGAAACTCAAACATCAAAGACCCTTGGATTAGCGTGGAATCCCAAGCAAGATGAGTTTATATTTTCACCTACGCTGAAACACAAACAATTCAAAACACCAGCAACTAAACGTCAAATTCTAAGCGAGATCTGCTCTATATTCGATCCACTTGGTTATTTAGCACCCATAACTATCAAAACAAAAATATTGTTTCAACAGATATGGAAACACAAAACCGAATGGGACGACGCTGTTCCCAGTGAAATTCAAAAGGATTGGGCGATCCTTCGCAACGAGCTATCAAACATGCAACAATTTAAATTAAAGAGATGGCTTGGATTAGATGCGAACATAGACTGCGAACTACATGCTTTCTGTGACGCCTCGGAAAAGGCGTACGCGTGTGTAGTATATACCACAGTTCGAGAAAAACCCGGAAATATTCAAGTTCAATTAATTGCTGCAAAAACGAAGGTCGCGCCAATACAAAAACATCAAACGCTGCCTAGACTTGAACTATGTGCCGCACAACTATTATCTCAAGTCGTAGGGAAAATAAAAATGTGCCTTAACAAACCCAACATTAAGGTGACCGCTTGGACGGATTCGATGGTAGTGCTAGGCTGGCTGAATGGTAACGTCACGCGCTGGAAGGCGTATGTGGCAAACAGAGTGAAGGAAATAACAACAGTCGTACCTGCGGAGTACTGGAGACACGTGCGATCGGAACAGAACCCTGCCGACTGTGCATCACGAGGACTGTTACCTTCACAACTAAACCATTTTACACTTTGGTTTGAAGGACCCAAGTGGCTACGCAACGGAGAAATCCCGGAGATCAACAAGGAGTCACAACAAATAACAACAGAGGTGGACGTAAAGGTTCATACCGTACTTACAACTCAATCTATAAATAGCGATGATAACATACTTACAACCTTACTAAATAGAAACAGCTGTTTTACTAAAACAATACGCACGCTGGCTTGGGTGTCTCGTTTCATCACAAACGCACGTGCTCGATGCGGCGTTAACACAGCCTGTGACGCAACACAGTCTAGACACGGCTACCTGACACTTGCAGAAACACAACACGCTGCCGCTATATTAATAAAATATGTGCAGCGGAAACACTTTGAAAAAGAAATACGCGATTTAAAGGATAAGGCTAAAGTAAATATAAGCAGCAGAATTTTGAAGCTAAATCCGTACTTCGACAAAAACGACATTCTACGCGTCGGAGGAAGGCTACAAAATTCAATTTTACCGGAGAACTCAAAACACCCCATTATCATCCCAAATGACAGTAAACTCGCACAACTTATTATTGACCATGCGCACACAACAACATTACACGGTGGAGCCCGACTGACATTAGCTACATTACGGCAGCAGTACTGGATCATAGGAGGTAGCAATACAGTAAAAAAGCATCTCCAAAAATGCGTGAAATGCTGTCGCTATAAAACAATAAAGAATTATCAGTTAATGGCAGACTTGCCCAGCGAGCGAACAACACCATCCCCGGCCTTCTATCACACAGGAGTTGACTTTACAGGCTGTGTAGACATCAAACTCAATAAGGGCAGAGGGGTTAAAACTAGTAAAGGTTACATTGTTGTATTCGTGTGTATGGCAACTAAGGCAGTGCATTTGGAACTGGCTTCGGATCTTTCAACACCTACGTTCCTACTGGCACTGAAACGCATGATAGCTAGAAAAGGGTGCCCAAAACACATCTATTCCGACAATGGAACCAACTTTGTCGGGGCGGATAGAGAGCTAAAGAGGCAGTTGATTAACGCAGGAACGTTTACCAACACAAGTTTCATGCAAAACGCTAATGAACTCGGGGTTCAGTGGCATTTTAACGCTCCCAGTTGGCCGACCGCAGGAGGTCTCTGGGAAGCAGCCGTTAAGTCGATGAAATATCACCTGAAACGCGTACTAGGGGAACAGAAGTTAACGTATGAAGAGTTCCTAACACTATTAACACAAATCGAGGCTTGTATGAACTCAAGGCCTCTTTGTCCGTTAACAGAAGATATCGAAGATCTAGACTATCTCACCCCTGCGCATTTCATCATTGGCCGCCCTACAGCATCCCTCCCGCATGAAGACTTGCAACCACAGAAAGTTGGCTTGAGAAATAGGTGGCAACTTATTGAAAAGATGAAGCAAGGATTCTGGAAAAGGTGGTCGTTAGAATACCTACAACAACTACAAACGCGGTGTAAGTGGAATAACAAAACAAAAAATGTCAATGTCGGGGAGATTGTTTTAATAAAAGAAGATAATCTTCCTCCAACAAAGTGGGCACTCGGTAGGGTGGTGGAAGTCCACCCAGGTAGCGATAGCCTTATTCGAGTTGTGACGTTAAAAACAAAGGCTGGCTCATTGAAACGACCGATAACAAAAATAATTCAATTACCTATAGTTGATACAAAGACACAAGAACCTGACACCATTGATGAACCTATAGTAACAAAACAAACAATGAAACCGGAACCTAAAGTCAAACGCAAACCTAAAACTCAATTAAAAACAAGTACGAATTTACTTTGCACATTCTTAACACTTCTGACGTTATTCCACCCAACGAAGCAATCGAATGAAATCGTGAATATTACGCAATTTGAAACAAACCGGGCAGTTTATTTTGATAAAATTGGAAATTTACAAACTGTGCATGACAACTGGAAAATCGTGACCTATTACAACATGACGTCTTATTGGTTTGGCATTAATAACGTACATGGAATAGTAAATCATCTGAGTACTAGTTGTAATCAATTTCAATACCAAACGATATGTAATTCTATTATAACTGGATTTAATCAAGAACTATCCGAACTAGACCACAACAATTATCTGCTCAAAACTCATCACGGCCAGATCAATAGTCGGGTAAAACGAGGACTTGTAAACGGCATAGGCTACATAGCAAACAGTTTATTTGGAATATTAGATGATAACTTCGCTGAACAATATAAACGTGACATTGAGGCATTACATAACAGTAAGGATCATCTACTAACACTGATTAAAGGGCAAACAACGATACTCGAGGCTCATAACAATATACTCAAAAGAAATGAAGAGGCAATGAATAGGCAATTCGATTTAATTTCAAAACATTTAAACGCAACTCAAGCTTATATTCAAGGGTTGGAACACAAAATAGAGATAGAGGAAAATGTGAACAATTTTAACACAATGGCAGCAGTAACTACAATAATATTATCCCGGCTGCGTCACATTCAAAACATGTTGTTAGACACGGCAACAAATATTCATCACGGCCATGTCGACACCAGACTTCTACCACCGAGTCAGCTGCTTCAGGAACTCAACACCATCTCAGGACAACTACCTAAACATCTTTCTATTCCTGTGGATGACCTTCAAGATCAACTCACTGATGTTTATAAACTTCTTGAGGTGAAATCAAGAATCGTAGAGTCTTACTTTATAATAGAAATTACCATTCCATTAACCAGTGACAATCAGTTCACGGTGTATAGAACACTTCCAGTCCCCGTAATCACAAAATCGAGCAACACTCTTACAATGATGGCAAAGACAGAATTTATCGCAGTAAATGTCAGAAAAGAAACCTATATGCAACTGTCTGACAAGGACTTGGAACACTGTATAAAGCTAGAGCCTGCAACCTACGTCTGTTCGTTAAATAGACCAACGCTGAACATGCGAACCAACCAAGTTTCATGCGAAATAGGTGCAATCACTAACTCAACATCACAGAATTGCACTTATGCATCTAACAATTGTTACAATAAATGGACACCACTACAGAGACCCAACGCGTGGTTATTCATATGCTGCGGAAATTGTATGATACAAGTCATATGCAATCAACACATGACTTCAAAGTCGATTCGTGCAACCGGAATCATAACGGTCGATGGCGGATGTGTAGTGAAGAATGGAGAAGAAACCTTCTACACACAAAAACATTATCAACACAATATATATGTCAACCCGGAAATAACATCTGTAGACGTTAGCGATATAAATAATCTAACGTCTACACAACTCATTAACCCAGCAATAATTCAAATAAACACACATATAGGAACAAATGACTATGAGAAACTAAAAGCAAAAATAAATGAGTTAGAACAACAAGCAGCTTCTGAGACAGTAACAACTCATGACGTACATCACTACGTCATTTCATACGTCACATTGGTGGTCGTGTTGATCGCTATCGTCGTCGCCGCAAGCTGCTACGTGCTTTGGAAACGTAGCAAGAACAAGAACAATGCTGCGGCAGGCAGACGAGTCGCCAGGCTGCCGCAGCCGTGTGTCGCTGCAGCGGGACCGCCGAAACCACCGCGAGCGACATCCATCGACGACATTAGCATGACTGCACTTCGAAATGAAACATATGCAACGCCTCATAAATTTAATATTTAAACTCATTTTTTTATTAATTCAATTGCTTTAATGTAGAACGCTAATTTTGAAAATTTTTAAATGCTATCTAGTTAACTTTCTCATTTTTTATTAGTTCTTTTTGCGGTCGCCAATATGTACGGTTAGCAACCGAACATTGGTATTTTGATTAAGGTAACCTCAATAATTATTGCTATATAAGTAATTTTGAGTGTGACGCGGAGTCACGTAGGCTAACGCGGACTAGTTGTCATCTAACGCGCAACACAAACGCTACTTTTACTGTAACGCTAACTCATTTGTGAACTCTATTATATCTTCTTAACTATATACTTTTTATTCCTGTCTCCGACATACATAACTCGAACTCTACTCGTACAAATGTAGTTATGCTTTGAATAACTTCGTATTCTTTATTATATTCCCTACTAAGACTGGGTTCTATGAGTACGTCACAACTAATCTTAGGGTCTGAATAAACATTGACCCACGTACAACCCTCTATATTTGTATCACTAGAAACACGCAATGCTACTTTACCAATCTTTTGAATAGACTTATCACAAATTCTAAGCATCTCGTTAGTCTTAATAACTACTACGTGGTCTTGTTCTGTAAAAGATTGACCCAACAACAGAGGAACCTGCAGTAAGTGATCGGAAACGATAAGGACTGTTACTGTTGCTTTTACGGAATCAACTTCAATTTCAACATCAAATTTACCGAGGCAAGTAACTACAGAATCTCCAAATCCCCTTAGAATAGGTAAGTCAGTAATTGACCATCTGCTAGTTAGATTTCGAGCAACCGATTCTCTTAACATGGTACACTGGCTACCAAAATCAATAAAGCAATCAAGGGTAACACCATTTACTATTGCTGATTTAAAATACTTATGATCATTATTATGTTCTCGTGATACGTGTAAAACCGTTTTAGCAGTTATATCTCTTTTGGTGGGGCAATCATTGACAAAGTGTCCTACTTTATTACAAGTAGTACAACGTTTGATTGGTTGCTTACATTTGTAATATGGATGTCCTTGTTCACCGCAATTGTAACATTTAGATTTAACGTTTGTGTTACTTATAGTCTTAGGTTTAAAATGCTTATTGTCAGTTATGCTTGCCTGTCGCGAAACATTATCTGTCCTTTTATTCAACTTAACCCCTTTCAGATATACTAATAGTTTATCGAGTTCTGTATACTGTGCCGCTTCTGCACTAGTTCTTATAGAACGATCCTCAATACCAAACAATATGCAATCTATAGCATTTTTCTTTGAAATATTACATCTGTTTAGTAAAATCATTTTTTCATAAAAGTATTCTTCTAATGGTTCCCCAAAACGAGCTTTACAGGCAAGCATATCTGTCAACAACTGTGCATAGTTCTCGTCACTAGGAAAGGCTGAACGTAATTTATCTTGCCATTCAGACCAAGAAAACATTAGGCTAGGAAGACCTTGATACCATTTTTGTGCAAGACCCACTAATTTAGGTAAAGAGTAGTGGATGATCTGTCTTTCAGACCATTTATAGATTTGGGCACATTCGTTAACTTTCAGGAGCCACATATCAATTGTTTGGTTGCGCTTTGAGGGATCAAATTCTGGAATGACATTTAGAACAGGAAAACGCTCACTGCTACCGTCAGTTTTCATGGTCTGGACAAGATCTTTTAATATTTGAGCTAGTAACATGTTATTTGAATTGGTTACTTTAGAATCAATTATGGGGCTAGTTGACGGCAAAGGTGTAGGAGTTGTAGTTAAAAAATCCCTTGCCTGAACTGTAGCATTGCCGTCCTGCATTGCCTGGATACCGCTGGTGTACCTCGCAATACTGGATCGGCTCCGGCTCCGTGTCACTGGACTGCGGCTGTGCGTTGTTCGGCTTCGCGTAGCCCGGCTGCCACGGCGCGCTAACTTGCTGCCGCTGGGTACTTGGCTACGACTGGGCGGCCTCTGGCTGCGGCTGCGGCAACGTCCCGCCAAGTGGGAGCTGTTTGCCACCCGACTGCGACTGCGCGTCGCTTGGCTGCTGCGTGCCGCCCTGCTGCCGCTGCGGGCAGCCCTGCTGGTCCTGCTGCGGGCAGCCCTGGTCCTTTTGCGGGCCGCCCTGCTGCTGCTGCGGGCTGCCCTGCTGCTGCGGGCCGCCCTGCTGCTGCTGCGGGCAGCCCTGCTGCTGCGGGCCACCCTGCTGCCGCTGCGGGCAGCCCTGGTCCTGCTGCGGGCCGCCCTGCTGCTGCGGACCGCCCTGCTCCCGCTGCGGGCAGCCCTGGTCCTGCTGCGGGCCGCCCTGCTGCTGCGGGCCACCCTGCTGCTGCGGGCCAGCCTGCTGCTGCTGGCCGCCTTGCTGCTGTTGCGGCTGCGACTACGGCTGCGACTGTGGCTGCGGCCACGTGTCAATTGCCGTTTGCTTCGTTTACTTTCCATTTGTGTCGCTGAAATTTTAATATTAACAACAAGTAAATGTTATCCAAACATGCCTGTACTTTATGCCTAATAAAAATCTCACCTTATGTTGTTTTATTTGTAGTGTAATAGAATTATTGGATCTAAAGAAAGCTTGGCAATATTATAGCTATTCTTTCAAAATTGCTAAGAAACAACGCTTGCTTTACAAAAAAGGGATCTAAAATAACTTCATATAACGAAAACCAAATTGAAAAAGTATAAAAGCAACACTAAATAGTAAAAAAAAAACAAATACTTAAAAGTATAAGTAGTGTTCTTCGTTAGTGTCTTAGCTTATGAAATGAAACAACAAAGCAATCGCAAAATAGAAATACACAAAACAATTAGGGTAATAGTAGATTAGATTGCACTATACCTTGATGATTTTCTTTCCACTGGGCGTCTGATAACACCAAAGTTTCACAATATTGAGATTTTCTTTAGTGCTATCCCACTTCTGACTTGTTGGATAGGTCTTTGGAACTTACAACAGAAACTCCACTGTATTTAATAGAAGTTTATTATCCAAATACTGAACACTCAATCACTTCTTACGGTAACACAGTACACGATTTCACTCAACGAATGCTCAGAACAGAATGCCGTGTTCCAACCAACGACCACTGACAAGTTGTCTCATTACATCGTCGGTGACAGATGACAGGTGTAAATACTTAATACTAACCGGAAGTCAATATGGAAACCATAATTAAAGTTATAATAAGTTTGGAACACGGCTAGTAAAACTTAAATGCATGCATGTATTCCTTACTGTTTTAAACAATAATTAATTAAGAATTACTATACAACAAATATTTTATTTGCTAACACCCGGAAAATAGACAGGGGTTACGCGAAAATAAACCCAAGTTTAGCAACAATAATTATAAAGGTCTTACGGTTTCCGTTGATAAAAATTCTAATGTATTGTGTTGTCAATTATGTAACCAAAGTCATCGCTTATATGAATGTAATAAACTTAAAGAAATGTCTGTCGATGATCGGATTGGTCTGATTTCTAAATTGCAATTATGTAAAAATTGTTTTCGCAGCGGCCACGATGCGTATCGTTGTAATTTAAGAACGGGCTGCCGCGTATGTAAGAAAAAACACAATACACTTTTACATAAACAATTACGCAGTTCCGATGTTACGTATAATGCTAAGATTTCGGTGCCGTCCACTTCACAACAAAATAAGCAACATGAGGATAGCGTATCTATACCCTGTTCGTTTAAGAAAGTTAACAGGGGAAAACTAAAAATGCACGTTATTGGCCAGAGATAAGGACATCGTAGGCGCACATGCAGGGTTTACATGGCGGTCAACGTTCAGTCAACATCTGTCACTCGTACGGTGCGGACGCGTTATACAAGTGCACATCTTTGTTTTGTTTTAACCTGAACTGATTCCTGTTAAACCTGTGACACTGCTTGCTTATCGGATTGTTACCTGCTACCTCAGTGACCTGGCTTGCTAATTTGAACTGTTTCGTACTTTTATTCTGTGATTCGGCTTGAAATTGGACTGATTATTGGTGAATTATGGATAATTCACAAGAAGTGATAATGAAGAGGCGTAAACAGCACTTTTCTTCACAAGAAAAGGTAATGATACACAACTTGTTTGATACCTTTTTAAAGGAGACTCCACAAGCCTCGAAAAATGACATTGCAAAAACAATTGCTTCGTCATTAGGCATTCACTGGGTTTCCGTACACAGAATTGTAAATGAAAAGCAGAAGAAAGGCGTCCTTAAATCGCCGATAAAACAAACGACACGCAAATCTGTGATAAGCACGACTGACAGCTTCACTGAAAACGCAATAAGACGAATTATCCATGGATTTTTTTCAAGGAATGAAATTCCATCTCTAGATAAAATACTGGCGATAGTAAACGACGATGCAAGTTTAGCCAATTATAGACGGACGACATTTCACAAACTACTGAAACATATGGGTTTTAAGTTTGTGAAAAGAACTCGCAATAGTATGATGACAGACCGTGAAGATTTAGAATATTGGAGAAGAAACTACTTGCGGAGTATAAAGGAAGCCAGACACGTCAATTAGAAGATTTTTTATTTGGACGAGACTTGGGTCAACGAAGGTCATACGAATAATAAGATATGGGTTGACTCTTCAATTCAAAACGCAAGACAAGCATTCATGAACGGTTTATCTGTCGGCTTAAAGAATCCATCAGGTAAGATATTTCATTCTTTATGATTTTAGCACATTGTGAAATGCAAAACAATGAATCACTTAAGTAAAATTCCTTATCTATTGTATTTGCACATGTTGGTTCCATCTGGCCGGCTATTATCAATAGAAAGTTGCAGCTGCAACAAAATACAAGTTATTATTATTATGTTTTACTACAATTATGTCCTTTTGTTTCGCAGGTAAAGGGAAACGACTGATAATAACTCACATTGGAAGTGAAGACGGATTTGTGGAAAGCGGACTTTTGGTTTTCGAATCAAAAAAAACAGGAGACTATCATCAAGATATGAACTCGGAGGTGTTTGAAGGATGGTTCTCGAAGATGCTTGATGTAATACCAGACGGCTCAGTTATTGTATTAGACAACGCCCCGTACCATTCCAGAAAATTAGAAAAAA
Source organism: Eudonia mercurella (assembly GCA_963082485.1). NCBI lineage: Eukaryota > Metazoa > Arthropoda > Insecta > Lepidoptera > Crambidae > Eudonia > Eudonia mercurella. The sequence continues at coordinate 27,475 of CAUJAO010000252.1, forward strand.
TACCCAATACAAGTTCGAATAAAAATGAAATAGAAAATTGGTTAAAAGAAAAAAACTTATTGCCACCCACCAAGACAAAGAAAAAAGACTTGTTGGATATAGTGAAGGCCCACAAAAATAGGTACGAGGCGTTTGTCATTGACGAAATGGCAAAGAAAAAAAACAAAACCGTGCTACGCTTACCCCCCTATCATTGCGAGCTGAACCCGATAGAGTTAATATGGTCACAAGTAAAGGGGTACATAGCAAATAATAATAGAACATTTAAATTAGTCGAAGTAAAAAGGCTACTCAATGAAGCTATTAGTAAAGTAAATGCTCAGTCGTGGAAAGAATGCATCAAGCACGTTATCGAGGTCGTCGAGCCAAAAATGAGTACTGATAATACAACAGCTGAGAGATTCATTATAAATTTAGAAAATGATAATAGTGATACAGATGATGATTAAATATTATTATTTATTACAACCAAACATATGGTTTTATTTATGTGAGATACCCTAATCCTTCCCCAATTTCCCCATCCTTCATTTATTTAAAATTTTAACTCCTATTAACGGCTTACCAAATAGGTTATTATAATTTATGATAAATAAATGAATAATAACGAATAAGTAATAGAGAACCATTATTATCAAAAATCATCAGAAATGAATGTATTATAACAAAACAAATATTCCAAGCGACGGCATGTAAGCCGAGCCCGCCTGTGAGGTGCAGTTGTTTACGCCCATTGCCTGTTTTTTGTCCTTTTCATTTGCATACAAAGTGCAACAGAGACGGTGCTCTATTAAATTTGTTAAGCGGATAGGGTATAGCCCACCTGTGTCTTTATCGGTGGCTACCACGGGTCAAGTATTATTGTGCACCGCATTGGTAAACATAGTTTACAACAACAATACATACACTGCGCGTGCACTGTTGGACACTGTCAGTCAATCATCTTTCATAACTAACGATTTAAAGAGGAAACTGGGATAGTTGGGAAGTCAATTAATTCTATTAATGTCAGTGGTATAAACAATGTTGTTTGCAATATAACTGAAAAGTGTAACATTAACATAAAATCACGCGTTAGCTCTTATGAAGTGAATGTCAATTGTTTAATCATTCCGGTCATTACAGGTACTTTGCCGAATTCATTAATTAATATTAACGAATTGCATTTACCTACAAACATTGTACTTGCTGATCCTACTTTCCATTGTCCCTCCGAAGTGGACATTCTTCTTGGAGCAAATGTTTATTGGGAAATTGTGAAGTCTAAACTCATAAGACTGGGTACTCACAAGCCTGTTTTGCAAGATTCTAATTTGGGGTGGTTAGTTGCTGGACCCGTTGCAAGGCCGAAGCTAGAATTAAATGTCAAGTGTCATTTTAGTCAGGAAATTCTTGATTCCTTGGAAAAGTTTTGGTCAATTGATGAACTACCCCTTAATAAAAAATCATATTCTCCGGAGGAGCAATTTTGTGAACAGAATTTTATAGATAATGTTACCCGTGGCCCTAATGGTCGTTTTTCTGTCAAAATTCCCTTCAAGGAAGTACCGGAAGAGTCAATTGGGCAAAATTGGTACACTTCGAAAAAATATTTTGAAAATTTAGAAAAAAGATTTAATAGACTTCCGAAATTAAAAGAACAGTACAAACAGTTTTTAAAAGAATATGCTGATTTAGGGCACCTTGTTAAAATCGACCGACCAAGTTTCGGTCATTTCATGCCTCATCATGCGGTAATCAAAGAAAAAAGTGAAACTACTAAACTTAGGGTAGTTTTTAATGCATCTTCCAAAACCGCCACCGGAAAGTCATTAAATGATATCCAGGCCATTGGACCTGTTGTACAAAGTGATTTAATGTCTATTTTGCTTCGTTTTCGACAATACAAATTTATTCTTATTGCGGACATCGAAAAGATGTATCGCCAGATAGAAGTCGATTCATCGCAGCGCCACCTACAGTTAATTTTATGGCGTGAGAATAAGGACCAACCTTTCGATATTTTACAATTAAATAATGTTACGTATGGTACTGCCTCCGCTCCTTTTTTAAGAACGCGATGTCTGTTGCAATTAGCACATGAATGCCCGGACAGTACCATATCAGATATTATTCGAGTAGATATAAATCTGAACGCGTTGCGCAGTTACATTGCACCGCAGCGTCCACAGCAAATCAGAAATTCTTGAAACAATATTTTGGCGCGCAGGCAGGGTGCGGTTTGCGGTGTGTGCGCGAGCGCGTCGTAGTGACGTCACGGCGCGGTCCGACCGCACGAGTGAGACGAAGTAACAAAAATAAAATGAACCCTCTCGCACGATTCTCCGCGTACGACTTCAAACCCGGCTAATTTATCATAATATATGTAGTTAAACATGTTTTTCCAACGATTCTTTACAACTTGCTGGCTCACTTTGATTTTGTTCATAATAAACAAACTTACAATAACCTTATTTTTTCATTTACCCTACCTCTCTACGTTAGTAGGTATAGGTCTAAAAACGTTTGGCAATATGTTTTAACATGGTGACCGTACTTGATAAGTTTTGGAGGCGGTGGGAATTGATTTAATAGTTAATATTTCTTTAAAATTTATTTTGGAGGCGAGAGGGAATCAATGTATGACTTGAAAACGATGAAATTTGGAGGCATGGGAATAAGCCAAAAAGAGCTCCAGTGAAATGTGCTGGTAATTTAACGATACTTATTTATACGTATTGAAATTCTTGCCTTTAAATTTACTTTACTTAGAAAAGCATAAAATTTTCAGTCAATAGAACACAAGAAAAGACAATCCCTCGGCATTAGTGATGTACGCCTGGCAATATTGCCACTGCCGGAAATTTTCCACTCCCAATGTGCCTGGAAAACTTCCGGGCACATTGGGAATATTGCCCAAAATTCCCAGCAGACATTTTGACAGATTTTTTTAACAGAATGCTTTGAATCATATACATTTTGCAGTAGTTGTATTAGATCTCTAAATTAGAGTGCTGAAAACCATTTAGAGGGATATAATGCTATTATGAGTCTAGCCAGCAATGATGACACTGCTAAAGTGATAAAGGAACTCTGACTATAAATGCCGAAATGAACTGACTGTATTGGCAGGCTGCTAATACAATCGACCCTAAAGAATGGTGGACCACCTTTTTCAAGAATACACCGTTGTGTCATGTTGGCATGTTGCAATCTCAGACCAAATTTGGTCTGAGGTTGCAATAAAAAATTTCACGGTGCCCTCTACTTGTCCCTATCTACTGACCCTGATATAGGGTATGGCAGTTGGAACTACGGGTCCGGCTGTTTTTTCAAGGGTACCACGGAAGTTTGGATCCTAAGCCCCTTGCTGGTTATGCCTTCGCGGGCGTCTCTGGCAGGGTCGTCTCGGACATGGGTTTGACTCGTGGTGGCTATGTGGTTAGCTTTAGAGATGGGAATGTTCGTTTGTCTGGTTGAGGTCTGGCCAGGCTTCCATCTCGTGCTTAGCGAGCGGGTCCGAGTAGCGGTCTCGGTGGGGCCCGAAGCGAAAGGTTCTGCGGGGCACATGAGATGTCCATAGTTGTTGTTCTGCTCGGTGGTTTTCATTGAGTAGGCTTCCAACATCTCCGGCACTAGTCTGGATAACTAGTAGAGGCGCCCGCTAAATGCAATGCCTCCGGTTAAGCCAGCCACGTAGGATTTTGGAACTGGCGAGGTACCTGAATGGGTACTGAAAAGTGAGTTGGCTTACAACTCCGCCACCAAAGAGGACATTTGGTAGTCGACTTTAGAGTTGACGACCCGAGCAGTGGAAACTGCGAGTTGTACTCTTAGTGCAACGAGAAGTGAGCGAGCTTACAGCTCCGGCAACCTATCTGAATATTAGGTAGTGGACTATACGTGTCCACGGGGTAACTCGCTCGAGACACTAGTCTTAAGAGTTCCGGATGAAGAATGCGCTTCGGCGCGTCTTGATCTGGCGTTATGACCTGACGCAGATGGTTCCTTGTGCTTGCGCAAGCATACCTACCTACTTTATGACCTGACGGTTGGTGAGGGTTGTCAGTATAAACTTTAAAGTCGTGTGTTGCGGGGATGTACCCTCTACTTCTGCATCTGTGAAAAGATCGTTTATACATTCTCTTATATCCACACTCGAAAAACTTACAACAGGAACTCTATTTGTCGCATATTGTGTTATAAATATTGTTTTTTTAAGATGTTATATTACCTACTTAGTTTTCTAAGGTTGCGTTATAAACCGTTGAAGATTGTAATTTTTTGGTTGACTATTAAGAAAAATAAAGCTATGTACATAGTTTAAAACTGTTTTTAATAATGGCTGGACTTTCCTTAAAGCTTAGTGACTATTTATTACGTAAGTCAATTTAGGTACCCAAAATAACCAGCAATAAACTGGAAACATTGCCGGAAACATTGCCAGGAACATTGCCAATGTACTGGGAATTTTCGTTATTATGATACTTTATTGTTAGTTTATATTTTAATTATATAGGCAATAATAAATTAAAGTTAATTCAAAACAAATATTTTAAAATGTCTGAAGAATTAACCAAAACTCCCAGTAAATTCCCACTTTGGGAACATTGCCGGGCACGCTTCCGGCAATTTTTCCAGTCCTTGGCAATGTGCCCGGGCACGGTACATCACTACTCGGCATTACTAAAACTTCAACAGACGAAGCATCTACAGCAGAGATTGAAAACCGAAGCAAATGTTTTCGCGAAGAAGATACTGAACCCTCTCGCACGATTCTCCGCGTACGACTTCAAACCCGGCTAAATTATCATATTATATGTAGTTAAACATGTTTTTCCATCGATTGTTTACAACTTAATTATATACGATAAATGTGACAAGTACATAATAAAGTAATTTCGTCATCGAGCGCAGCAACGGTGACCTGAATCAACACGCCGACACAGGCCGCAGCGTCAGCGCAACGTGCTCCACGTGCCGCCGTGCCAGCGGCGCCGTTTCCGTCAGCATACAGTTTTTCGGCCACTTCGTTCCTACTTCGAACTTAGGCAACACCTTAGGCTTAGGCTATTTTAAATTGTAATTTTTATTTTTTATAATTAAATAAGTTTGAATAAAATTAGTTTTTTTTAGATCCTCCGGCTACAGCCTACGTAATTGGCGCAGTCGGTAGGATACTCGCGGTCGGTTCGCGGGGAGGTTTCTAATATCGAAATTCGGAATCGCGGGTCGCCCGGGCGGCTATCAAGCCCCGGTACGAGTATCCAGAATCTACGAGCGCTGCAGCCACGCGGAGGAGAGTATCTGAAAATCGATACGACCATCGGAGACATGAGTTGGTGAGTTGCACAGAATCTTTCTTGTGTTGCTATCCTTGTGTCCTTATTAGACTAGTTTCCTTTTATCCTTAAACATTTTCCGTCCTAGTTCTACGGGACCCAGCGAGTCTGCGCTATTGCAGTCTCGCCGGCAAAGACAAATAGATCATAGTAGAAATTTTAGAGGTTTAGATTTAAACAGTTCATTTAATAGTAATAGTATAATGTCGCACGAGCCAGACACTATTTTTAAGGCCTTGCGCCCGGTGCCAGACTTCGATGGCAACCCGAACGTACTTACCAGATTTATTAATATATGTGATCAAATTGTTTCTACGTATCTGAGTGCTCAGCCTGGCAGTGAATTATCCAACTTGTGCTTATTAAACGGTATTCTAAATAAAATTACTGGACCTGCCGCCAGTATTATAAACTCAAACGGCATTCCTGATAATTGGCTAGCCATAAGAAACACTTTAATTAATAACTTTGCCGATCAGAGAGACGAAACTGCTCTCTATAACGACCTCTCTTTGGCCACTCAGGGGGGAAGGTCTCCACAGGAATTCTACGATCACTGTCAAACACTATTTAGCACTATCATGACATATATCAGCCTTCATGAGTCTTTAGCGACCACAATAGAAGCCAAACGTGTATTATACCGCAAACTTACCAAGCAGGCATTTGTTAGAGGGCTGCAAGAGCCACTTGGCTCCCGCATACGATGCATGCGACCCGATACCTTAGAAAAGGCTTTAGAATTTGTACAAGAGGAGCTAAATATAATGTACTTGCAACAGCGTAATGACTCAGTAGCTAGGCCTCAGTTGGCCCCTAAAATTCAACCAGCACCTGTACACATCCTAAAACCTTCACAAGCACCATTCTGGCCCGCACCAGCTATGCAGAGGCCGCTACCACCAGCTCCTCAACCATTTAGGTTCGCCCCGCAGCCTCACCAAGGCTTTAAAGCCCCTATGCAGGGCTACCATCAGCAACAGGTACGTGCCGGTCCATCACGAACCCAGCAGATGCTAGGCGCTAGGCCGCCTAACTATAATCCGCAAAGTAACTTGTTCCGCCTTCCGCCTAGGAACCAACCCGGTCAATATTATACGCCAAAGCCGATGAGCGGTATCCAACACTTCACGCCCAAACCTTTGCCTCCATCAGGTGGAGGACTTCGAGGTCACGATTGGCGCGTACACGGTAATCCGCCGCCAAATAACTATTTTAAAACGCGTGAAATGAATATGAATGAATGTTACGACGCGAGCTCTCATTACAACGATAATTACTACTATAATGACTCCGATTACACTTTGCCACAGTATAGCGATAATTCAGAAAGTTATGTCTATAGCGACCAGCCGTACTATGATAGTCAAATTGATCCGGCGTTCCACTATGACAACTCTCAGAGTTGTACAGCCGCTATTGATGCTGAGGACTACCAAGTCACAGACGATAGCCAAAATTTTCGGAAAGATCAAACATTAAAAAAGCCAAAATAGAGATAAATTTACAGAGTCAGAGGCAATTACCATATATTCAAATCAGTAATCCGCCTCTCAAACTATTGGTAGATACTGGTGCTAACCAGTCTTTTATAAGCCCTCAGGCAGTTCAAAAATATTTTTCAAATGTACCATTAAATTACGATCCTTTCGAGGTCACCAATGTTCACGCTACTAGCAGAAATAATTACTCCATAACCTTGCCTTGTTTCTCTGAGTTCAACGATATAGAGGATTTACGGTTTTTTGTCTACAAATTCCATGACTATTTCGACGGACTGATTGGATTAGACTTACTGACTAAATGGGAAGCTAAGATCGACTTGAAAGATAGGACATTGACTACTCGTTCTATGGTTAATGAAATAAAAATGTTTAACTCTCGAAATATCAATCTTTACGAAGATATTATCCCGGCACGGAGTTCAAAGCTAGTTAGACTTCCTATTAATGCCCCGGATGGCGACGTATTCATTCCAGAGCAAATAACATGTAACTGTATAATCTCGGAATGCGTAACGACTGTTATCAATAACCGCGCTATTTTAGAGGTTCAGAATTTAACCGATAATGACGCAATACTATCTTTAGACTATTTTGTTGAAGCAGAGATCTTCAATATTGAGTGCACGCGTACTGAACAACAGCCGCGCGCGCATGACGTAATATCACGGTTGCGCACCGACCATCTAAACGAGGAGGAAAAAATTAATTTAAAATCACTTTGCTCGCGATACGCAGATGTTTTTTATATTGACAATGAAACCTTGACGTTTACTAACAAGGTCAAACATCGAATCAATACCTCCGATGAAATCCCGGTTTACACAAAGAGCTATAGGTACCCTTTTGTTCATCGACAAGAGGTTAAAGATCAGATCGAGAAGATGCTTTCTCAAGGTATTATACAACCTTCGGAGTCTGCATGGAGTTCGCCAATTTGGGTCGTACCTAAAAAGGCAGACGCCTCAGGCAAACAAAAATGGCGTATTGTAATTGATTTTCGGAAGTTAAACGAAAAAACCATAGATGACAAATACCCAATTCCCAACATTACTGACGTATTGGACAAGTTAGGCAAGTGTCAATACTTTACGACCTTGGACCTTGCTAGTGGATTCCATCAGGTTGAAATGGACCCTAGAGATATTCAGAAGACGGCCTTCAGTGTCGAACACGGGCACTTCGAATTTCTTCGAATGCCCATGGGCTTGAAGAACTCTCCATCCACGTTCCAACGTGTGATGGATAACGTCCTCAGAGGCTTGCAAAACGAGATATGTCTAGTTTATTTAGATGATATCATAGTATACAGTACCAGCCTCCAGGAGCACATGATTAACCTGGAAAAAGTCTTTCTACGACTTCGCGAGTCTAACTTTAAGATCCAGATGGATAAATCCGAGTTTCTCAAGCTTGAAACAGCTTATCTCGGTCATGTAATAAGTGGTGAAGGTGTAAAACCCAACCCAGACAAGATTGCCTCTATTGAGAAGTATCCGTTACCAAAAACTCCAAAGGAAATAAAACAGTTCCTTGGTCTATTAGGTTACTATAGAAAGTTTATCCCAGACTTCGCTAGAATTACTAAACCCATGACAACTTGCTTGAAAAAGAATAGAAAAATAACGTTAGACGACACGTACATAGACTGTTTCGAAAAGTGCAAAAAACTTTTGACTAATGACCCAATATTACAGTACCCCGACTTTACTAGGGAATTCATACTAACGACCGACGCGTCAAACTTTGCAATAGGAGCCATTTTATCCCAGGGATCTGTAGGATCGGATAAACCGATCTCGTATGCCTCTCGCACTCTCAACGAGAGCGAGATAAACTATAGTACTATCGAGAAGGAACTGCTCGCAATAGTGTGGGCAACGAAATATTTTAGGCCATATCTATTTGGTAGAAAATTTAAAATTCTAACCGATCATAAACCACTTCAGTGGATTATGAGCCTTAAGGAGCCTAACTCCAGACTTACCAGGTGGAGACTTAAGCTTAGCGAATATGACTTTACAGTCATATACAAGAAAGGCAAAAGCAACACCAACGCTGATGCCCTTTCCAGAGTAGAAATCCATAACGAAGAAATTAGCTCCATAGTTGCCAATCCTTCTGAAAGGCAATTCACTATAGACAACTCGGACACTAGTACAGCACACACAAGTAAAGAAAATCCCATCCTAGAGGTTCCTATTACAGACGAACCCATTAACAAATTTCATCGACAACTATTTATGACACTTGTAGACGACATCAAACGAAGACCTGTTGTGACTAAACCTTTCGATACTCATACGCGAGTGACAGTACAAATAACCGAATCAGACTTAGAAAATGACGTTGTGAATGTTATCAAAGAGTACATTAATCCCAAAGTAAAAACCGCACTTTTAATAAATCCACCTTTAGCCATGTTTCGCATAATCCCTATAATCCAAGAAAAATTTAGAAGTTCATCAATGAACCTTGTCTTATGTAAGGTAGAGCTGGAAAATGTAAAACAGTACCTTAAACAACAAGATATTATTAGACATTACCATGATGGCAAAACGAATCACAGGGGAATAAATGAGTGTTACCTCGCCCTATCTCGTAGATACTATTGGCCAAGAATGAAAGACCACATAACTAAGTACATAAATGAGTGTAGTATATGCGGCCAAAGTAAATACGATAGGAACCCAATAAAACAACAATTCAATATTGTACCACCAGCTACCAAACCATTAGAAATAGTGCACGCTGACTTATTCACTGTGCAGAGTGAAAAGTACATAACATTCATAGACGTTTTTACAAAGTACGGGCAGGCTTATTACCTTCAAGACGGTACTGCAATAAGTATACTTAGAGCCCTTCTTACCTTCTGTACTCACCATGGCCTTCCGCTGACTTTAGTGACAGACAATGGAACTGAATTTACGAACCAACTCTTCGCAGAGTTCCTCAGACTCCATAAAGTACTTCATCATAGGACATTGCCTAATTCCCCGAATGATAATGGCAATATAGAACGGTTCCACTCCACGCTGTTAGAGCATCTTCGCCTTTTAAAATTAAAACAAAAGGACGAACCAATAGTAAACCTTATGCCGTATGCTATTATAGCGTACAATAGCTCGATCCATAGCTTTACTCGTTGTAGACCGTACGATATTTTAAAGGGACATTTTGACCCACGTGACCCTATTGACATTGACTTAACTGAACGTTTACTCCAACAATACGTACAGACTCACCGCGAACAGATGAAAGTAGTCTATGACATTATAAATGAAACTTCATTAGCCAACCGAACCCACCTTATTGAGAACCGTAATAAGTCTAGAGAACCCGAAGCAGAATATGAGCCCCAGCAACAGGTATTCATAAAGAATCCGTTTGCCAGTCGACAAAAATTAGCTCCAAGGTATACGCAAGATAAAGTTTTAGCCGACCTCCCGATCCATATTTACACCTCCAAAAAACGAGGTCCAGTAGCGAAATCACGTCTTAAACGAGCTCCTAAGAATGTAAAAGTGTTGCAGGATACTTCTGTTGCTGACTGTCCAACTAACTCGAGCCCAGGAGATAAAACTTGACAGCCTGGATGATGGACCTGGACTTTTACCATTCAAGCTTGGATCGACTCGACTAACCACTCACTACCATACATTTATACAATACATAGAACTTGACAAAATAGAACACGATATTGATACATTAAGACAACAGTTACGAGATTACAAAGACAAACTACCTAACGACACGTTTATCCTATATGAACTCCAGATAAACTATTTAGAGAAAAAAACAGATAAAATTTTAGATCATTTAAAAGGTCTGGAACCTAGTAGGACAAAAAGAGGTCTACTAGATGGATTAGGTTCTATAGTAAAAAGTATTACAGGAAATTTAGATTATCAGGATGCCTTGAGATATAATGATGCGTTAAAAATATTACAAGTTAATCAGAACAAAATTGCTGCAGAATATAGTAATCGTGTAAGTTTAAATAACGATTGGATGCTGGAACATAATAAAGTAGTAAACCAGCTCTTGGATAATCAAAGAAAAATCGACTCAACCTTACAGTTATTGCTAGATAATAACGCGTATCGTGAAAGTAGTCTCATTAAATACGGTAAATTTGCACAGTTACTAGCAATCATCTCAGAAAGCACAGATGATTTACTAGATGAACTGATTAGAATTGAGAACATTTTAGCTTTTGCTCGTACTACGACCACCCATCATTCAATGTTAAGCTTGGGCGTACTTAGAAAAATGTTAGAACGCTTAAGATTAATCTATGGGAAAGATCAGGTTATAGATTTAGAATTAAGAGATTATTATAATATTATAAAATCTGGTTCATATTATGTTAGGAAACAGATTGTTATAGTTTTTAGATTTCCTATAGTTTTAGCTAGTACTTATGATCTATATAGGTTGTCTATAGCCCCAAATAAATTCCACCAAGTCCTAATACCTCCCTTTCCTCTCATAGCAACAGTAACTGATAGAAAAGAATTTGTGTACATAGAGGCTGAATGCCCGAAGTTTGAAGGTCAATATCTCTGCAAAGGAAGTCCACACCAAAAGCTCCGCACCCAGCCGGACTGCGTACAAGAAGTTATCTTACATCAGACCATCGACTCCACATGTAACTTATCAACGGTACACCTGTCAAGAGAAGCAATGGAGCAGCTTGATGATCGAAGCTACGTCGTTACATTCCCGCGACCTACCAAAGTTCAACTGCACTGTGGCACTGAAGTTTACAATTCACTAAATGGCAGTTTTCTTGCGACACTACCTGTACATTGTTCTCTACGCACTACAGAATTCACCATAGTGAACATTGAAGATATAGTACAAGGTCAACCTATTAAAATCATGAAGATCACATTTCCAAATGACACCAAGATTGCAGCATCACCGCAGATTAACCTAAACACCATAGATCTGACACAACTACATAATATTCAAGATAAAATGATGGTTCAGTCTCAGCTACAACTTACGCCGATATCTGAAACACTTTATCACACGACGATACCATTCTACATAGTACTATTCAGTGCAGCCGCACTCGTAGCGCTAATACTAATGCGCCGATATGGACTCTGCAAATGCAACTGCAAGAAACAAGAAACATCTGAAGTTGAGTCATGCAACCAGCGAGATGAAGACGTCGAAGATCCTGCGAATCATATCTACACGAAACCATCTCAACCAGCAATTTTTTCACTCAACATTGGAAAATAATTGCTGTTCTGAGGGAGGAGGAATTATATACGATAAATGTGACAAGTACATAATAAAGTAATTTCGTCATCGAGCGCAGCAACGGTGACCTGAATCAACACGCCGACACAGGCCGCAGCGTCAGCGCAACGTGCTCCACGTGCCGCCGTGCCAGCGGCGCCGTTTCCGTCAGCATACAGTTTTTCGGCCACTTCGTTCCTACTTCGAACTTAGGCAACACCTTAGGCTTAGGCTATTTTAAATTGTAATTTTTATTTTTTATAATTAAATAAGTTTGAATAAAATTAGTTTTTTTTAGATCCTCCGGCTACAGCCTACGTAATTACTTGCTGGCCTTCTTTGATTTTGTTCATAATAAACAAACTTACAATAACCTTATTTTTTCATTTACCCTACCTCTCTACGTTAGTAGGTATAGGTCTAAAAACGTTTGGGAATATGTTTTAACATGGTGACCGTACTTGATAAGTTTTGGAGGCGGTGGGAATTGATTTAATAGTTAATATTTCTTTAAAATTTATTTTGGAGGCGAGAGGGAATCAATGTATGACTTGAAAACGATGAAATTTGGAGGCATGGGAATAAGTCAAAAAGAGCTGCAGTGAAATGTGCTGGTAACGATACTTATTTATACGTATTGAAATTCTTGCCTTTAAATTTACTTTTCTTAGAAAAGCATAAAAATTTCAGTCAATAGAACACAAGAAAAGACAATCCCTCGGCATTACTAAAACTTCAACAGACGAAGCATCTACAGCAGAGATTGAAAACCGAAGCAAATGTTTTCGCGAAGAAGATACTGAACCCTCTCGCACGATTCTCCGCGTACGACTTCAAACCCGGCTAATTTATCATATTATATGTAGTTAAACATGTTTTTCCAACGATTCTTTACAACTTGCTGGCTCACTTTGATTTTGTTCATAATAAACAAACTTACAATAACCTAATTTTTTCATTTACCCTACCTCTCTACGTTAGTAGGTATAGGTCTAAAAACGTTTGGCAATATGTTTTAACATGGTGACCGTACTTGATAAGTTTTGGAGGCGGTGGGAATTGATTTAATAGTTAATATTTCTTTAAAATTTATTTTGGAGGCGAGAGGGCATCAATGTAGGACTTGAAAACGATGAAATTTGGAGGCATGGGAATAAGCCAAAAAGAGCTCCAGTGAAATGTGCTGGTAATTTAACGATACTTATTTATACGTATTGAAATTCTTGCCTTTAAATTTACTTTACTTAGAAAGGCATAACATTTTCAGTTATAGAACACAAGAAAAGACAATCCCTCGGCATTACTAAAACTTCAACAGACGAAGCATCTACAGTAGAGATTGAAAACCGAAGCAAATGTTTTCGCGAAGAAGATACTGAACCCTCTCGCACGATTCTCCGCGTACGACTTCAAACCCGGCTAATTTATCATATTATATACTACTCAAAAGAAAATAAGGGCATAGACATAGACATAGACATAGACATTCATTTACATATTTCTGTTTTTGAGTAAATTTTTAGATGTACTAATTAATTAATAAGTGACTAATTAATGATGTCCGGCCTCCTTCAGTATCCAACCTCTTTAATGCTGATGTTTAAGTCTAAGTCCAAAATGTCTAAGTCCAGAAATTGAAGCAAATAAAAAAAAACGAGTTTCAGGTCAAATTCCTTTCAGATGGAATCACAATTTTATTCTGTTAAAAAACTATTTCTGTCCATCTTTTGCTTCTTTTAACATCTTTTGTTAATAATGCCACGTCAACGAATGCATATGGATACCATTACTGCCACCAGAGCCGTTACATTGATTGCTGAAGGTCATTCACAGCGGTCTGTAGCTTTTTCGTTGGGTTTCTCTCGCCGAGCCATCCAAAATGTGTGGGATCGGTACCAAGAGACTGGCAGTGTTGCAAGAAGGCCTGGATCGGGCAGGGTGCGAGTGACTACGGCACAAGAGGATCGCTACATCCGATTGAGTGCCCGTCGAGAGCGCTCTGTGACGGCACGTAAGTTACAAAATCGCCAACGGTTGACAACGGGGACTCGTGTTAGTGACCAAACGATACGTAATCGACTGCATGAAGACCAGCAAAGGTCCAGACGCCGAGTAGTACGAATTCCTTTATCTAGGGTTCAACGTGGAAATCGTTTAAGTTTTTGCCGCGAACATTCAGATTGGAGCATGAATCAATGGGGTATGGTGCTCTTCACAGATGAGTGTAAAGTGAAGCTTTGTAGTGATGATCGGCGGATTAGAGTATGGAGACGACAGGGTGAGAGATTTTCCGATGTCTGCATCAAGGAAATTGACCGCTTTGGAGGTCCTAGTGTGATGGTTTGGGCTGGGATTAGCTAACAAGGCAAAACTGAGCTGGTTTTCTTAAATCAAGGCACAGTAACTGCACAACGGTACATCGATGAAGTCATCAGGCCTCATGTGATTCCATTCTCACAGAGAGTGGGGCCAGGGTTCTGGTTAATGCATGACAATGCCCGCCCACACACAGCTCGGGCCACTCAGACTGTACTGGATGACTCCCATATTCGTGTCCTACCATGGCCAGCGTATAGTCCGGATTTAAATCCAATAGAGCATATGTGGGACCAATTAAAACGAAGGGTTAGGGAGCATGAGCAAGAGGTTCACAACCAGCAACAGCTTATGGATGCTCTGACACGTGCGTGGGAAGAGATACCTGATGAAAACATCAGAAACTTAATCGAGAGTATGCATTCAAGGCTCCAGGAGTGTGAAAACAGGAGAGGAGGACACACCCGTTACTAAACCATTAAAAAAAACAGCTTGTGTCAGTTTTTGTTTTGTTTTGCAAAGAGTTTCTGTTTAGTTTTTGCTGTTGACAATGGACTAATTTCATGTTAATTGAAATAAGTGAAACAATTGACTACACAATCAATCCATCCGTGCGGTGACGGAGAAAGAATACAATTCACCGCCCCTCTCCTCCGGTGGGTGTCGTAAGAGGCGACTAACGGAATTTAGAGCCCCCATATGCTCCACTGCGTGGTAGGGCTTGCCCCATCTGGTTAGTGACCACCGTACGCATGGTGTAAAACCCGTCAAGTGACCGCTTGTCGGTCGCGTTTCGGGATCAGCCAGCGTATAACCAGAGCTCGAGTGGATGGTGCTGCGATGCATTTGGTCTGTAATGGCTTCCGTCTAACCAGTGCCAGGAAGACCTGATTAACCCGCCGACCAGGGAGACCCGTAGAAACGGCTGTCCCGCTGGCCGCCCGTGGCACAGTACAGGGGCCCAAGCGAGCCTAACCAGCTCGTGAGGCTGCCTCACCATGCCACGCATAATCTCGGGGTGGCCCGTCGTGCCGGTTGCTGACCGGAAGGTGGGGTCCCGGCGGCCATTCCCGGGGGGGTTCGGGGGCCCTTCCGTTCGGCGGGTTAATGATACTCAACTTTAGGCAGATCCCTGGTGAAACAGGCCGCTGCACTTTGACTATTTGCATCGCGGTAGCATTTCCTCGATTCACGCCTCCCTCTTTTTCTCCACCATGACAGCGCCTAAAACAAAAACTGGTCCTACAGCGGTGCACACCCCTACCACAACCATGTGGGCACTTAATATTACCTATTTAATATTACTGGACACTACTCAATATAGGTATACATTAAAACAAATATTATTTATATAACATTATTTATTTACTTATGTATGTAAAACAAAGGTACATATACTTACTTACTCTTAGTTTAGCTATATTTATTTAAATTAACTTAAAACTATTTTTTATCATATTTACACTTACACTAAAATATCTATTTACACTAAACAATAATAACATATTTATTCATAATCCTAATAAGTACACATTATTTACAATCATGATAACACGCGAC
The DNA here is from genome assembly GCA_963082485.1 of Eudonia mercurella. Lineage (NCBI taxonomy): Eukaryota > Metazoa > Arthropoda > Insecta > Lepidoptera > Crambidae > Eudonia > Eudonia mercurella. The sequence continues at coordinate 43,433 of CAUJAO010000252.1, forward strand.
AATGTTATCTACCAGACAGCGAGGCGCCGTGCTTTGGAAACGCGCATCACCAAAGCAGGCCTATTGTCCGACGCTAATGAGTTTCGGGCCCCGAACGCTGTGATGTACCTGCGCCTGCGCACGTACGCCAGTCGAGATCCTAACACGACGCGAAGCGCTTGCTCCTTTTCCGCCCGCTAAAAACCTGTCGCGACAACGTATTGCTTAAACGCTTTCCGCTTTTATTTGTTATATGTACTTTCTTCTTTTGCTTCCTAAACTGTGCTGTGCTATTCTCCTTCTGTATTATATGTGAGTGTATTGTTTATGGACGGAAATTATATCACCTTACGTAAGTAAGCCAGACTATTATTCGTGCATAAACCCCCAGTACGTATACGTACACCCTACACACCCACAACCATACCGTTTGAGGTCGAGTTCGCTAACATCCGCGGACTCCATGCAAACCTCAATGCCGTCCACCACCATCTTGAGACGGCACGGCCAGCAATGTTGTTTTTGACGGAGACACAAATAATCTGTCCAGCTGACACCACCTACCTGCACTATCCCGGCTTTGTGCTTGAAGAATCCTTTAAAGCCAAAGCCGGAGTTTGCTTGTTTGTTCGGACGGACGTTTGCTGTCGCCGTCTGCGCTGTCTGGAGGACCCTTCCTTTTCCCTCCTTGTGGTACACGTCGACTTGGGCTCTCATAGCCGTGTCTACGTCTGCGTCTACCGATCACATAATGGCGACATGGAGACAACTCGACTTATAGAACACCTTAGTCGGGTGGCAGATGAAGCGCAGGAGCGGTTTCCTTTGGCGGAATTGGTGTTTTTGGGGGACTTCAATGCTCACCACGAGTTGTGGTTAAGTTCCTCCAAAACTGACCATGCCGGTAGAACTGCCCACGCATTCGCTCTCACGCACGACCTGACTCAACTGGTGAACCAGCCCACCAGGATTCCAGATATAGTCGGTCACGCGCCCTCTTTGCTGGACCTTCTGCTGACGAGTCGCCCAGCTGGTTACAGAGTGGAAGTTCGAGCTCCTTTAGGATCTTCGGACCACTGCTTGGTATCCAGCAAAGCGCCTCTGGCCCCGCTACCGCCTTCAGCGGTATCGAAACGCCAAATTTGGCACTTTTCGTCGGCAGATTGGGATGGTATGCAGGACTATTTCGCATCCGTTCCTTGGGGGCAGCGCTGCTTCAGTGGGAAGGACCCGACAGCCAGTGCGACTGCAGTTGCTGATGAGATAGTGTTATGAGGTATGGAATACTATATTCCGCACCCCTATCTCGTCAGCAAAGGCCGGCGCAACCGATGGTTCAACCGTGAGTGTGCCAACGCTGTCGATAACAGGCAGGCGGCATACCGCGCTTGGATCAGAGGTAAAGCTCTTGGGGATCCCGAAACTCGCTCGCTGAAAGCAGCCTATAATAATGCCACCAAGTCTTGCAAAAGAGCCTACATTAGAGCGGATGCCCAGCGCGTTGCACGGGTCGGCCAAGAACTTTTGACGCATCCTACGGGCAGCCGTAGCTACTGGCGTCTGGCCAAAGCCGTGCAATCAAATTTCTGCCAACCCTCGCTGCCACCACTGAGATGTCCTGACGGGACTTTAGCTCACAAGCCGCAAGAGAAGGTCGATCTCCTGGCCAAACTCTTTGCAGCTAGCTCCCGAATCGATGACTGCAATGCACAGCCACCTTCAATTCCTCACTGTGGCCACACAATGCCTGATTTTAAAATTAGGCAGTGTGATGTCCGTGCGGAGCTGCAGTCAATCGATGCACGGAAAGCTAGTGGCCCTGATGGCATTCCAGCAATAGTCCTGAAAATGTGTGCAGCGGAGTTGTCCCCCGTGTTAACGCGCCTTTACCGTCTCTCGCTCTCTTCTGGTTGTGTGGCGGAATCTTGGAGAGAAGCTAATGTGCAACCGGTCCCCAAAAAAGGAGATCGGTCAGACCCATCTAATTACCGCCCCATAGCCGTTACTTCAGTTTTGTGCAAAATCATGGAACGTATTTTAAACAAACAACTAGTCCACTACCTGGAAGAACACTCCATAATTCATGATCGCCAATATGGGTTTCGGCCGAAACGATCAACGGGTGATCTTCTAGCGTACGTTGCACATCTCTGGGGTGAGGCTATTGACAAGCGTGGTGAGTCGATGGCTGTTAGCCTTGACATAGCCAAGGTTTTTGATCGGGTCTGGCACAAAGCTCTTCTCTCCAAGCTTCCGGCATACGGTCTGCCTGCTCAGTTCTGCAACTGGGTCGATGGCTTCCTACATGAGCGGAGAATCCGTGTCCTGTCTGATGGATGCGCTTCGCGGTTCATGTCAGTGAACGCTGGTGTCCCTCAAGGTTCCGTTCTGTCCCCCACGCTGTTCCTTCTGCATATCAATGATATGCTTCCACTTGGAAATATTCATTGCTATGCAGATGATAGCACAGTGCATGGGGGATATAACGGTCACCCAGCGGCCGGGCGGGTCGAAACCGAAGTTAACCGAGTGAATCTTGTCATTGAGCTCAATCGGGTATTGGACCTCATATCTAAATGGGGCTCCAATAATCTTGTTGAGTTCAATGCCAAGAAAACACAGGTGTGTGCGTTCACGGCAAAAAAGTCACCATTCCTTCCCCTTCCAACTCTTCAGGGTACATCTCTAAGCCTGCAGAGCAGTATCAACATGCTCGGTATGACGATTCGCTGCGATCTAAACCAAAGAGACTACATCGAAGCCGTGATCAAAACAGCCTCACGAAAACTCGGTATTCTGAACAGGGTGCGGCGATTCTTTACGCCTGACCAGTTGTGCCTTTTGTACAAGACACAGGTACGGTCTTGCGTGGAGTATTGCTCGCACATCTGGGACGGTTCCGCAAAGTACCTTCTCGATGCTTTGGACAGATTGCAGCGTCGTGCTGTACGCATTATCGGCAACGCAGAAGTCACAAATACTCTCGAAACTCTGCAATTGCGTAGAGATATTGCGTCACTCAGCGTGTTTTACCGTTTATACCATGGCGAGTGCTCTGAAGAACTCTTTGACCTCATCCCTCCTTCTCCCTTCCTCCATAAGAGTACGCGTGCTGCTCTCCGGAGTCACCGCTTCACTGTCTCAAATATTCCATCACGCACTAAGAAATTTGGTGACTCATTTTTTTGTCGCACTTCCAAAACATGGAATAGTTTGCCTTCACACGTTTTCCCTCCTTCCTATGTGTTCGGTACTTTTGTATTTGTATGCACACAATACTACGTATTCTCTTTTTTTTGTTAATATATATCACTAGCATATTCCAAAGCGGGACATGTCTGAAACGGAACGTTTTTTTTTCTTTATACGCGCGCAACACTGGAAATTCAAGTGTTGCCATAGTCTCTCTCTCAACGTACACAACGCACCGGCGGTCGCTAGCTCGCTCCGATAGCTTGAGCCTATAAAAACTAAAATCAAATATCGTCAAGTGTTCAGCACAAATAGCAGACGTCTGTCGACGCCAGCCTGTGAGATTCCTACATTCGTCATCGAAGGACAGGGGCCCCTGAAGAAGAAGACCACGTCACACCAGGTCAGTCCCAAATCGGCGGTTTATGCTAGCCAAATCTCTCCATTTACTTAACATAAACGAATTCGAGCCGGATATTACTATCTGGTATCGATTTATACGTATTATTTGTGCTGTACAATATCAATTCAAGTAAATTCACTTGTCTTTGTTCGTAAGTTGCGAGAAACTACCTCCACTTACAATTATAAGTAACGAGTTTCCAACGAAGTAGTGCCTTATTTCTCGAAAATACCGATACGTACAGTTCGATCGCAATGAGATCATTCTAATTATATATAGTTTTATATGGTTTTGAGCATTTTGGCGAAATTACATTCGTTAATAATTTTCGGAATCGGGCGGTAGATACTTACCTACTTAGAGCGGCGCGCCTGAAGTCATTTGCCTAGTACTAATAGGTCTAAATATAGTTTGTTGCAACTCATTTCTTTATTTTGTACAACGTGCATTACATTACATTTAGTATTTACGTACTAAATGTAATTTTTGGGGTTCAGGTATAACATACCGGAAAACCAAGTTGTCGGTTGCTGTCATAATTACAGTATCGAGAAAACTGTCGCTCGTATTGCGTACGGCACAGGATTCAAATTTCTTTAGCTTGGGTTCTACCGACGGGAAATATTATCTTTGTATTTAACATTACATGTTAGATTACAGCTTACTTTTAACTTGCAACAAATTGTATTTTTTTTTAACTAACATTGTGCTAGTACCTAGCCATTTTAGTGATCTTAACATAACATTACGTACCTATACACTATACAGATACATACATACATTCATTAGTTTAATCATCTTTTGTCTCCTGATAACATTATTATTTTCCACAGTACTATAACTCAATTTCTAACAAAATGTCCGCTATGGAGATTGAACAATTGACATTCGAACGTGATTTAGCGATGAACAATATTAAAAAAATTGTAGATTGTTCAAATAATGTAGCCGAATTTCGAGTTCGAGTTAAAGAGTTAGCTTCAATCAAAAAATCATTTTTCCAAGTTCAATTGAAAATTGAAAAATTATCGGCAAAAAATGAGTCATTCAACCGGGATGAGAATATAGCTGTAAGAAATCAATTTGATTCATTGTACTTTAAGGTCCAAGTTGCCTTAGACACGCTTAAGGAGGAGCGCAAACAAAGCATTACGTCCGTCTATGATGGTTTTACTGGGGTGTCACATACGACCTGCTGCGCTCAGCAATCAACACAATCGCATATTCGTTTACCGCGATTATCGCTTCAAACATTCACAGGTGTTTTAACTGAATGGAATGCTTTCTACGATTTATTTAAATCACTTGTACATGACAACGTCACCTTAACAAATGTCGAGCGCTTTCGGTATTTGTTATTATTTTTAAAAGATGAACCGTATAATCTTATCAAATCAATTCCTGTTACGGATTCTAATTACGAAAATGCCATACAAGCATTAATTTCGCGTTATGAAAACAAACGAATTATTTCCACTAAACATTTTGACAACATTTTTGACTGTGAGTCAGTTAACGAGAAAAATGTTGAATCAAATTTACGTAACTTGATGAATTGTTATCGCGAGAATATCACTGCTTTGAAATCATTGGGTTTACCAGTTGACGAATGGAGTTTCGTACTGTTAAATATTTTGCTACGCAAAATTACACCTAATATTCGTAGGCGTTTCGAATTATCATTAAAAACTCCATGTGAAATTCCTGACGTGATCGAATTACTCGATTTCCTCGATAAGGAATTAGCGGCATATGAAGTGATGACCGCGTCCGCGCGTACAAGTATATCCGCGGGGCCTGCGCAGCGCACGGCGTCCGCGCTCGCTGCGGCTGGCGGAGCGGCCGGCTCGGCCCGGTCAGCTGCAGTGACCTCATCGCGCCATGCTACGGCAGGTAAGCATGCGATGTCGCTTACTCGCGCGCACTGTGACGTGCAATATAATGCACCGCGCAGCACTAACTCTTCGTTTGCACATAACTCGCGTGCTATAAGCGTACATGCAACAACTGCGTTGAATTATTTAAATAAAATTAAATGCTCATATTGTAAAGACAATTCACATCCCTTATATAAATGTGAGAACTTTAATGCGCTCACTATAAAGGAACGAAAACATTTCGTGGAACAAAATAAACATTGTACCAATTGTTTATTTTCTGGTCATGAACAAAGGGACTGCAAGTCGCGTCATACTTGCCGCGTCTGCACTCAAAGGCACCATTCTTTATTACATGAAGATGCGCCTACTCCAAACGTCTTACTGACTACAGAATCTTCTTCCCCTGAGTTGCGCTCAGTAGCGGAAACGTTCCCGCCCCTTCCCCTACAGCGGGCTACGGGGCATCCCTCTAGTAAGAACTGTACAGTCTTACTCACGACTGCGCTTGTAAACGTACGATCCTTGAACCAGGGGCCTTACACGCCGCGGTCCGTTCGTGCCCTTGTAGATCAAGGTGCGCAGACCACGCTCATTTCTGAGTCTTGCGTCCAACGTCTCGGCCTGCCGCGGTACTCCGCGCAGGCGGGAACCACTCTAACCGGTATTGGTGGTGAAGTACAACCTCGTGGTTACGTGTTGTGCGAGGTTACCCCTCACAACAAACCCGAGCCGAAGCTTCACATCGAAGCTTTTATCCTACCTAACCTAACAAGCTACACTGCTAACATTCCTAAATCAATTAGGAATATTCAGACGTTTCAACACCTTCAAAATCTAGATCTAGCAGACCCAGAATTGCGCTCAACACGGCCTGTTGAACTGCTACTGGGATCTGATTATCTGGATAGCATCCTGCTACTAGATAATATCAAGGGCCCACCGGGCACACCCGTGGCCATCAACAGCATTTTTGGTTATCTGATAGGTGGTAGAATTTCATATGAAAGTATGAAACCACTAAGTGTCAACTTGAGTACTTGCCAACTTGATATGAATCTTCAAAGGTTCTGGGAGTTGGAATCCATACCAGAACATCCACATCTTACAAAAGATGAACTACGCTGTGAGTCGATCTTCGTCGATACTCACACACGCGATGTAAATGGAAAATATATAGTTTCGCTACCCTTCAAGGAGAATGCTCCGCCATTGGGTGATTCTCGTGCTATAGCACTCTCGCGTTTAACTAAATTAGAGGCACGCCTGTCTCGCGACCCTGCCTTACGGGAGAACTATAACAAATGTATCCAAGAATATTTAGACTTGGGACATATGGAGCCAGTCACGGACTCAGTGAATCCTAGCACTCCTCCCTACTATCTACCCCACCATGTAGTGGTGAAAGGTTCTACATCTACTACGATTACTACGAAGTATCGTGTTGTGTACGACGCCTCATGCAAGACTACATCAGGTCGCTCTCTTAATGACAATCTTCTCACTGGTCACAAATTGCATCAAGACATTTCTGAAATTTTACTAAAGTACAGACTTCATAAAATAGTCTTTACGGCTGATCTCAAAATGATGTATCGCTACATCGGTCTTTGTAAAGAACACCGTGATTTCCATCGGATTCTTTGGAGATTTTCTCCCCACGATCCCGTAAAGGAATATCGTATGTGCTCTGTCACATTCGGCGTCGCTTCTGCGCCTTTCCTAGCTTTGCGAACACTGCGTCAATTAGCAATCGATGAAGCTGCCAACTTCCCACTTGCTTCGCAAGTACTTCTTAACGAAATTTTCGTTGATGATATCGTTACTGGAGTTGATACGGTTGAAGAGGCTATCACTCTTCAGCATCAACTAACGTCCATCTGTAAAGCAGGAACCTTCGAACTCCGCAAATGGACTAGTAATAGTTCCGAATTTTTAGCGCATTTAACCCATGATACTTCCAATCATGATGACGCTCTTATTCTGTCAGCACTTGACACTGACACTGCTGTCAAGGTCTTGGGGCTCAAGTGGAACCCTAAGTCTGACGTATTTTCCTATCAAACGGATGGAGTAGCTAATACACGCAAGTGTACAAAGCGCATAATGTTGGCAGAGATTGCAAAGATTTACGATCCCCTTGGATTCCTAAGTCCGGTGACTGTATTCGTGAAGCATTTAATCCAACTTTTATGGGTATCAGGCTCAGGTTGGGATGCTACCCCTCCCCAGGGTATCTGTGACTTGTGGTTTCGGTTCATCGACGAACTGCCGTTACTACAAGACATTGCGTTACCTCGTCATGTGCTTCCTAGCACAAATCACGTGTCACTTCATGGCTTTTCAGACGCATCTGAAAAGGCGTACGCCGCCTGCGTCTACATTCGTGTCGTTGACTCGAACAGTGCCATTAGCACACATCTTCTCATAGGCAAAACAAAAATTGCACCCTTGAAACGGCTCACCATTCCGAGATTAGAGCTCTGCGGTGCTCACCTACTGTCCAAATTGATAAAAAAGGTCCTTACTGCTTACAGCAGTAGAGTGTCTTTCGACCAAGTCTACGCTTGGTCCGATTCTACTATAACTCTTGCCTGGTTACGTACGTCTCCAGACAAGTGGCGAACATACGTGTCTAACCGCATAGCAGAGACAACCAGTAACGTACCTGCCTCGCAGTGGCACCACGTTAAATCAGCAGACAACCCCGCAGACCCCGCGTCTCGTGGTGTTCTCCCATCTCAGTTGAACCCTCAACTATGGTTCACAGGACCTAGTTGGCTCAGTGAAAATGAGTCTGAGTGGCCTAAGACTAACGTCGTATGTCACACCGACGAAGAACGTCGCAAGCATGTTCTTCTCACACAAACCAATGAACCTAAGAGCTTAGAGTTCATTGAGCGATTCTCATCGCTTCCAAGGATGCTACGCGTCATTTCGTATATGTTACGATTCATAAACAAATGTCGGAAAGCCTGTAGTCCTACGACTGAATATGTCACAGTTCCTGAGACAAAACAAGCTCTCAGTAGAATTATATCACTTGTCCAGAGTGAATGTTTTTCAGAGGACATCTCGCGTCTCGAGGACGACGACAGATGTACAAAACGTCTTCAGAAACTGAAACCTTTCTTGGACGATGCCAGAATCCTCAGGGTCGGCGGCAGAATAAATAGGGCTAACGTACCGTATGATGCCAAGCATCAAATTCTGTTACCCAAGAAACACCATTTCACTAATCTTTTAATTGATGTCTATCATAAAACACATTTACATGTGGGACCTCAAACTTTGCAGTTTGCTCTCGCACAGACCTACTGGATCCTGTGTGCTCGCGATGCGGTACGTATGCGTACACGACGCTGCGTATCTTGTGTTCGTGCACGACCTGTCGCACCACAGCCATCAATGGCCCAATTACCTACTAATAGGGTTCGTTCACTTCGTCCCTTCTTAAATACGTCCGTTGACTTTGCGGGACACTTTTTCCTTAAGTCGAGTAAACTTCGTAACGCAAAAATTTACAAATCATACGTATGCGTGTTTGTTTGTCAATCAACGAAAGCAATCCATTTAGAATTAGTTCCCGATCTCTCAACCGAATCTTTTCTTAACGCATTGCGTAGGTTCATATCCCGACGTGGGTATTGCAAAATAATCCGTTCCGATTGTGGACGGAACTTTGTAGGTTGTGACAGGTATCTTTCCGAACTTTACACGTTTCTGCGAAACGAGTCAAATCAGACTGCTATAAACAACCAGCTGACTGACATGCAGATCACCTGGCAGTTTAATCCTCCATATGCTTCGCATTTTGCTGGTCTCGTCGAACGAGCCGTAGGTAGTCTAAAGCGACACTTGCATCGTGTCATAGGTACACTAAAACTAACTCAGGACGAATTTAATACTTTGATTTGTCAAATTGAAGCGGTCTGTAATTCAAGACCTCTCTGTCAGCTTAGTAATGATCCGACTGATCCATTACCCCTTACACCGGGACATTTCCTTATCGGGGAACCATTAACGTCTTTACCTGAATTTGACTTGTCTAACGACAATCCCCAACGCCTTGCTAGATGGCAAGTTATTCAACAAGCTGTTCAACATTTTTGGAAACGCTGGAGCGTAGAATATTTACACCAGCTACAACCAAGAGGTAAATGGTTCCACGACAATACTAACACAACCCTTCGGGAGGGTTCTGTAGTCGTGTTGATAGACAACACACTGCCACCACTGCAGTGGCGTCTCGCGCGCGTGCATCAGCTGCATCCCGGCACCGACGGTATTACTAGAGTCGTAACTGTACGCGTCGGCAATACACTCACTAAGCGACCTGTAGTTAAGGTCTGCCCATTGCCTGTTGAATAGGCATTTCTTAGATATAGCATTACATGTTTTAGCCTAAGTTAGTATAGCATTCTGAATGATAGTCCTTAAAGATAAAATAAGCAGTATTTTATGGCCGGCGGCATGTTCGGTACTTTTGTATTTGTATGCACACAATACTACGTATTCTCTTTTTTTTGTTAATATATATCACTAGCATATTCCAAAGCGGGACATGTCTGAAACGGAACGTTTTTTTTTTCTTTATACGCGCGCAACACTGGAAATTCAAGTGTTGCCATAGTCTCTCTCTCAACGTACACAACGCACCGGCGGTCGCTAGCTCGCTCCGATAGCTTGAGCCTATAAAAACTAAAATCAAATATCGTCAAGTGTTCAGCACAAATAGCAGACGTCTGTCGACGCCAGCCTGTGAGATTCCTACATTCGTCATCGAAGGACAGGGGCCCCTGAAGAAGAAGACCACGTCACACCAGGTCAGTCCCAAATCGGCGGTTTATGCTAGCCAAATCTCTCCATTTACTTAACACTATGATATGGGATCCTTCAAACGAGGCGTGAAGAGGCACCTTGTGGGCCGGCAGAGTGAGGGTAACTGATGCTGCGTTATTTTCACGCTGCACCAGTTGTCATCGCGTCTGGATTCCATATTCACTTAACATCAGGTGAAATGGAGTCATTTGCCGTGTTATGTAAAAAAAAAAAAAAATAAAAATGGTTATTAGCATAAGTTAAAACAAAAGCTTTGTTACGTGTTATTTTAATAAATATACATTACTGTTGACTATATTTTTCACGTAGCAATCAAAATACTTAGTGGCCCCTATTTTCTTTTGAGTAGTATATGTAGTTAAACATTTTTCCAACGATTCTTTACAACTTGCTGGCCTTCTTTGATTTTGTTCATAATAAACAAACTTACAATAACCTTATTTTTTCATTTACCCTACCTCTCTACGTTAGTGGGTATAGGTCTAAAAACGTTTGGCAATATGTTTTAACATGGTGACCGTACTTGATAAGTTTTGGAGGCGGTGGGAATTGATTAAATAGTTAATATTTTTTTTAAATTTATTTTGGAGGCGAGAGGGAATCAACGTATGACTTGAAAACGATGAAATTTGGAGGCATGGGAATAAGCCAAATAGAGCTCCAGTGAAATGTGCTGGTAATTTATCGATACTTATTTATACGTATTCGATGAAAGAAATAGTGACATTCTTGCCTTTAAATTTACTTTACTTAGAAAGGCATAAAATTTTCAGTCAATAAAACACAAGAAAAGACAATCCCTCGGCATTACTAAGTCTTCAACAGACGAAGCATCTACAGCAGAGATTGAAAACCGAAGCAAACGTTTTCGCGAAGAAGGTGAATGCTCAAAATGGTTTAAAGAGGACTCAGTTGTAATTGAAACTAAGGCAGAGATAAGTGTCGTTCAAAATGTCAGCGACAATAATGAAGATGAGAAAGAATCTGAGAAAGATGATGATGATGAAGTAAGTTATTAGCAAATCAGCAAAATAATGACGATGTACCAACGTTTAAAGATTAATACTACTGACGAATACTATAATTATGAAATAGTTTTTCTGTTTGAACTTCATATACCGGGGGTTTCAGTTACTAATAACAGCAAAATGAATACCACATGAATCGTTCATGTAGGTATCTTTAAAAAGGTTATACAAGAAATGTTAATGTTAAAAATTACCTAGTAGCCTTATACCCTGTAGTCTGGACTAAGAATAAGGCTTTGGTAACTCCTGCCTGTCGTAGAAGGCGACTGAAAGGGGCTTCGCTTGCCTTTCTAGTTAAAAAACCTACTGCATAAGTTGGCGAGTATTCTTAGTATTTATTTAGCGTGTTATTATTAGAAGTTATTCAGCGCGTGTGTAAGTATTGTTATTTTGCGCAGTCCCATCTCTATTTTTATTAATTAATTTTACGTTAAAGATGTTTGTTTTAATTTTTTTGCATAAACATCTCACAACACTGCTATAGAAAAAAAGATGACAACTGCTGCTAACCTAGCGGCAAAGTAGAAATAAATTCGTAAACAAAACATATCGACTATGTGTTTTAATTCTACTTGTTGTTGCGCCCTTTAACATGATGCTATTATACATTACCTACCTAAGTATGTGCAATTTCAAGTATCATGATTAATGGTGGTCTTCGAGATTTAAACAAACAGTATAAAATCGCTTTAGGTATACTGTTTACTTACCAACTTTAATTATCTTCGTTGAAGACAAATCAATTCAGGTAAGTACGTTTGCTCAGGTAAAATATCAGAATCTCAATAGGTAGGTATACCAGAAGGGTTCAATTCAACAATTTAATTCATATTATTGTTTGTAAAGACTGCTGGGCAAAGGTCATAATTATTTAATTAAAAACGATGACATAGTTGTTTACTACACGAGTAGATATAAATCTGAACGCGTTGCGCACTTACATCGCACTGCAGCGTCCACAGCAAATCAGAAATTCTTGAAACAATATTTTGGCGCGCAGGCAGGGTGCGGTTTGCGGTGTGTGCGAGAGCGCGTCGTAGTGACGTCACGGCGCGGTCCGAGCGCACGAGTGAGACGAAGTAACAAAAATATCCTGAACCCTCTCGGACGATTCTCCGCGTACGACTTCAAACCCGGCTAATTTATCATAATATATGTAGTTAAACATCTTTTTACAACGATTCTTTACAACTTGCTGGCCTTCTTTGATTTTGATCATAATAAACAAACTTACAATAACCTTATTTTTTCATTTACCCTACCTCTCTTCGTTAGTAGGTATAAGTCTAAAAACGTTTGGCAATATGTTTTAACATGGTGACCGTACTTGATAAGTTTTGGAGGCGGTGGGAATTGATTTAATAGTTAATATTTCTTTAAAATTTATTTTGGAGGCGAGAGGGAATCAACGTATGACTTGAAAACGATGAAATTTGGAGGCATGGGAATAAGCCAAATGGAGCTCCAGTGAAATGTGCTGGTAATTTAACGATACTTATTTATACGTATTGAAATTGTTGTCTTTAAATTTACTTTACTTAGAAAGGCATAACATTTTCAGTCAATAGAACACAAGAAAAGACAATCCCTGGGCATTACTAAATCTTCAACAGACAAAGCACCTACAGCAGAGATTGAAAACCGAAGCAAATGTTTTCGCGAAGAAGATACTGAACCCTCTCGCACGATTCTCCGCGTACGACTTCAAACCCGGCTAATTTATCATAATATATGTAGTTAAACATCTTTTTCTAACGATTCTGGCCTTCTTTGATTTTGTTCATAATAAACAAACTTACAATAACCTTATTTTTTCATTTACCCTACCTCTCTACGTTAGTAGGTATAAGTCTAAAAACGTTTGGCAATATGTTTTAACATGGTGACCGTACTTGATAAGTTTTGGAGGCGGTGGGAATTGATTTAATAGTTAATATTTCTTTAAAATTTATTTTGGAGGCGAGAGGGAATCAACGTATGACTTGAAAACGATGAAATTTGGAGGCATGGGAATAAGCCAAATGGAGCTCCAGTGAAATGTGCTGGTAATTTAACGATACTTATTTATACGTATTGAAATTGTTGTCTTTAAATTTACTTTACTTAGAAAGGCATAACATTTTCAGTCAATAGAACACAAGAAAAGACAATCCCTGGGCATTACTAAATCTTCAACAGACGAAGCACCTACAGCAGAGATTGAAAACCGAAGCAAATGTTTTCGCGAAGAAGATACTGAACCCTCTCGCACGATTCTCCGCGTACGACTTCAAACCCGGCTAATTTATCATAATATATGTAGTTAAACATCTTTTTCTAACGATTCTGGCCTTCTTTGATTTTGTTCATAATAAACAAACTTACAATAACCTTATTTTTTCATTTACCCTACCTCTCTACGTTAGTAGGTATAAGTCTAAAAACGTTTGGCAATATGTTTTAACATGGTGACCGTACTTGATAAGTTTTGGAGGCGGTGGGAATTGATTTAATAGTTAATATTTCTTTAAAAGTTATTTTGGAGGCGAGAGGGAATCAACGTATGACTTGAAAACGATGAAATTTGGAGGCATGGGAATAAGCCAAATGGAGCTCCAGTGAAATGTGCTGGTAATTTAACGATACTTATTTATACGTATTGAAATTGTTGCCTTTAAATTTACTTTACTTAAAAAGGCATAACATTTTCAGTCAATAGAACACAAGAAAAGACAATCCCTGGGCATTACTAAATCTTCAACAGACGAAGCACCTACAGCAGAGATTGAAAACCGAAGCAAATGTTTTCGCGAAGAAGATACTGAACCCTCTCGCACGATTCTCCGCGTACGACTTCAAATCCGGCTAATTTATCATAATATATGTAGTTAAACATGTTTTTCCAACGATTCTTTACAACTTGCTGGCCTTCTTTGATTTTGTTCATAATAAACAAACTTACAATAACCTTATTTTTTCATTTACCCTACCTCTCTACGTTAGTAGGTATAGGTCTGAAAACGTTTGGCAATATGTTTTAACATGGTGACCGTCCTTGATAAGTTTTGGAGGCGGTGGGAATTGATTTAATAGTTAATATTTCTTTAAAATTTATTTTGGAGGCGAGAGGGAATCAATGACTTGAAAACGATGAAATTTGGAGGCATGGGAATAAGCCAAATAGAGCTCCAGTGAAATGTGCTGGTAATTTATCGATACTTATTTATACGTATTCTATGAAAGAAATAGTGCCATTCTTGCCTTTAAATTTACTTTACTTAGAAAGGCATAAAATTTTCAGTCAATAGAACACAAGAAAAGACAATCCCTCGGCATTACTAAATCTTCAACAGACGAAGCATCTACAGCAGAGATTGAAAACCGAAGCAAACGTTTTCGCGAAGAAGGTGAATGCTCAAAATGGTTTAAAGAGGACTCAGTTGTTATTGAAACTAAGGCAGAGATAAGTGTCGTTCAAAATGTCAGCGACAATAATGAAGATGAGAAAGAATCTGAGAAAGATGATGATGATGAAGTAAGCTATTAGCAAATCAGCAAAATAATGACGATGAACCAACGTTTAAAGAATAATACTACTGACGAATACTATAATTATGAAATAGTTTTTCTGTTTGAACTTCATATACCGGGGGTTTCAGTTACTAACCTTTAATTAGGCGCGCGGGGTCGCCGCGACCCCAAGTGATCTTCCAATGAAGTTATTTTTTTAACTATTAATATTGGCAACCTGAATTTTTTGCTAGCTTCCTAACTCTCTACTCTCCACGCGATTCAGTGTCGCCCGCGCCGCGGAGTTGATCGCACGCGCTACACGGAGGGGCTTGGAGTCGCGGCGACCCCGCGCGACTAATAGTGTAGTTCAAAGGGTGTAGCAGGATAAGCCTTCAAAAATTGCCCCCAAAGCTTTGAGTTCAAAACTACTACCAGTTGATGCCCCGTCAAATGAAAATAATCCACACTAATTTTTAACCCTCTACTGCCGCCTGGAACCCCGTGACATTCATTTAACCCTAAAAAGTTTTTATTTTTTTTCTCAAAAAGTATAAAACGGACAATTATGAAATTTTTCATAAATGTTGATGTCATCTATACAAACTATCAAAAAAAAAACTAACTCTCTACTTACTTATTTTCCTAGAAAAAAACCTAAATAAAAAAATAAAACACCCTGTATTAGCTTGAACTGATAAGCTCGTCGTACTATCACCATTTTTGTACTAATTATTAACCAACTACCTATCTACATAATATATAAGTTTCATGTAAATAACAAAGGTGGAACAGTGTGAAAATATAAGTATTGTTCAGTACGTACCATGTATGTAACACGCTTACCAAACGTTGACGACACTAGTAAAAGATATCGGCCCGCCAACCGGGAAGCCATCCGTAATAATTTTTTTTTTGTTAATTTGAAATGGAGGACAAATGAAACTCATTAATACTTATTCGAACAAGTGTTTCTGTTTATTTTACTTTATTGTTTTGTAAAAAGGTACTACGTAATTGAGTTACTTAGCATTTTATGTAAGTTCTTGAGTCCTGCAAGCGAAATAAATTAAAAAAATGGCCCTCGGCCGTGATGCTGGCCGTGTTCGATTTTCAAAAATTTTTTTCGTAATTCGGTCTTTGGCGTGAAGCATTGCTGCTGTTTTAAAAGAAAAAAATGTCTGCAAACTGCGATTTAAACTTAAAGAAAAGAAAATTAATTGCTAATATTTTCAAAAAACGAGTTAAGTCCTTATATGAGCTGGCATTTCAAGTTGTTATTACGCCACTACAAGAAAAAGCAAGAACTTATTTAGAGAATGAATGGAGACTGTCCTTGGACGAGCGAGTGGGTACCGATGAATTTATTTAATATATCTTATTAACTGTAGAGTATAGTATGTTATTAGTTAGATCCTTCATGCGGCTACGCTCCTGTGGCAAGAGTATTTTGGATATATATTCGGAACTGTTTATTTTTCCGAGATAAGTTGATACAAGCTATTCCTATGCATATATGACATGACATGACGCTAATTCAGTGGCGTGTTAATTTCACTCGTATGTAGATATATTTATTTGTTTAAACCAATGTTACGGTTTTATTAGCATGTTACAAAGGAAAACTATATATTGATGATTTTCTGATATTTAATTAATAATGTCGATTATGTTTACGGGTTACAATCATACTTGTAATATAAGATTGATAAAACATAGTCAATAGGAAGCTTGTATATTTTCATTTACAATTTATTTCGTATTTGTTATACAGATAAAAAGTATTCAGCGATCATTTTCAAGAAATTGGATCGGAATGCTGATTCCAAGAACAATAGAAAATCAGTTATTTTTGAATTGTCTTCCATGTGAGGATATTTCGCCGTGGCTTGAGGATGAAGGCATCATAACAAGCGATTTCTGTGGCAACTGTGGATATCGTAAACAAATCACGTGTTTCAACTTACGCCGCCAATTTACTTACGCCGATTTATATTGTCCTCGATGTTATCATACATTGTATTCAATAGAAAATAACGAATATTGATATCCATGTCCGAGTTCATTAGATAGTTTGTGTAACTACTTTAGATAATTGATTACGATGATAATTAATGATAACAAATAAAATAGGCGTGTAGATGTTGCATTTGTAATCACTTTTATTTATAAGTAAGCACTTGTAGGTACAGGTACGAGTATGTCTTTAAAGTGTGTAAAATGTGAGAGATTCATTCGAAAAGTTAAAGGACAATTTAAAACTCTGACTGAAAATGATGACCTAGTGTATATATCTGCTACTTTTGAGATAACTGTTGAAGAGGGTGATGTGCTATGCAACTATTGTCGTTTACAAATATACAAAAGGAAGTCACAGTCTATTGAAAATCCGGACATAGATACTAGTAATGACGACGTGGATGCGACTTTCATGCTATGCACATCTACATGCCCGAAAGCTGAAGAATATGTAGAACTTCCTTTTCAACGCCTTATTGCAACACATAAATACTGCTGTATATGTGGCTCTAGCAAAAATCTAACAGTTGTACCATTTGAGGCAAGATTACAGTGCTATTCAGTAAAACGTATTTATGTACCCTTAAATAATAGATGTTGCAAGAGCCACTTAATGAAGAAAAAGTTTTTCGAAAATGATATATCGCACCTTAGGCCGTATTCCAACTACAGCTCAGTACCTTTGTCAGACATTAGTCATATTTTTAATTTGAGTCATGGCTGCACACCATTTAATGCATTATCAAATCATTGCATTACAGACCAACAACTGATAGCCTTTACAGGATTGACATGGCCTGATATTTACGAATTAGATGAGATATTAGGCTTACGAAAGTCTATTAATAGAACATCAATACAGGCTATAATAGTATTTTTAATGAAACTTAGGACGGGAAATAGTGACGAACTATTGGCCTCCATTCTTGGATTAGAGTATCATCAATTAGTCTCTGAGTATGTGACTTCAGTTAAAACAGCCTTTGAAAAAAAAGTTCTTCCATCATATTTCGGAATATATTCAACCACCAGAGAAATAATACAGTCTCGAACTAGTGAGGTAGCAAAAAAAATACTTGATGCTAGTAATGAGCAGCTTATTATTATATGTGATGGCACGTACATTAGACATCAGAAAAGTTCTAATAATATATATCAGAAAAAATCTTATTCCGGACAAAAAAAAACTCCTCTGTGTAAACCCTTTACAATATGCACAACTGATGGGTATGTGATAGATATGGTTGGACCATTCAACGCTAACTTGAACGATGCATCGATAATGAAAAAAATAATGTCTGATAAAAACGGTTTATCCAAGCTATTGAAACCCGGTGATATAGTAGTAGTTGACCGCGGTTTCCGAGATATAGTAAATGATTTGGAGGGTAAGGGACTGAACGTGTTAATGCCTGCCTTAAAAGGAAACAGAGCACAGCTTGACACTACTGAAGCTAACAAATCGCGGGTTGTAACTAAAGTAAGATGGGTAGTGGAATCTGTTCACGGGATAATAAAACAAAAATATCGTTTACTCGATCATAAAGTCGACAATAAAATATTACCAAATATCGGCTCATTATGTAGAATTGCTTGTTTTTTAAATAATAAATACGGAAGGAGATTGCTTAGTGACACAAATAACACTGATGCAATAATAACACATTTAAAAACTAAATCTGACATGACAGTTAATAACATGGCACAGTTAGTTGAGGAAAATGGATGGATAAGAAAGAAAACTATCTTTAAAAACATATCAAGCAATGACCTATTGGACTTTCCAGAGCTGACACAGGATGATTTGCATATATTCTTCGGAGGTTCATATCAATTAAAACAATCAATATGCTACTTAGCGGAACTACAGAATCCGGACGGGTCAATTAACATAAGAGTATTTAAAGGAAAATGAAATTCTAAGAATTCATATCAAATCGCGACATATAAATAAAAAAACTTATCATATTTTCATTCGTTACATTCCCAATCAAAACAATTACGCAAGCATCACCGACCATTACTGCACTTGCCCGAATGGAAACCGAACTGCAGGCTGTTGCTCACATATTGCTGCAGTGATTTACTATCTAACGAATGCTAGATATATATCTAGAATTATAAAGCCAGCAGAAATTCTCACAAATATATTTGATTGTTTTGTAGATAATCTGACTGTAATAAATGAAAACAGCGATGAAGACTAAATACAGGCTGTATTTTATGTTAGTAGTTAGCATCTTATAGTTAGTTTGTTGTCATGCAGTAACACTTATGTTACGTTACTAAAAATATATAAATAAAAATACTTGCACGAATAAGTATTAATGAGTTTCATTCATCCTCCTTTGCAAATTAAAAAAATCAATAACGAATGGCGTCCCGTTAGGCAGGCCGATATTTTTTTTTAAATATCGTCATCGTAAGTTAGGTAAGCGTGTTACATGCCTACATGCGTACGGCCGGATCCCCACTTGAGCAGCCGCGGGGCGAGCGGCCGCCTCAACTCGCGGCAGCTCCAGTGGAGACGCTGCCGCGGGTCGAGGCGTGCCGCGTCTTGAGCCAAACGAGGCGGCCTCGTGACGAGCCATTTTGTGTCGGTAAACGTCGGTGCTCAAAGGCGCCTCAGTGTGAGCCACGCGAACAGTGGAGACGGACGTCGTACGCTCACTTCGCGGCAAAATGGACAATAATAAATGCATTGAGTTAATTAAAGAATATCAAAGCCACAGGCTTCTATGGGATCCGACGTCACCACATCATTATAATAAGGCCTTTAAGGAAGATTCCTGGAAAATTATAAGTAAGAAAATAGGAATATCTGTAACGGAAGTGAAAAAGAAGATGACGGCACTTTGTGGTTCTTTTCGGAGGGAAAAATCCCGACACAAACAAAGCCTCATCACGGGATCAGGTAAATATATTTTGATTTAAATGATCGATACCCCAGACGCCACTCTGAGGTGGCGGCCTGCACTGCGGTGTGGTTGGCGGCACACGCGCCACTGACGTGACAGTTAGCGCAAAATGGCCCCCACAGTTGAACGGAGTCCAGTCACTGAACATATTTTAGTTTCGATGAATAACAATAAACATTTTAGTTCAATATAGGGTTGCCATCCGTCTGGGTTTCCCCGGATTTGTCCTAGTTTAGAGGGCATCCGGGGAGCGTCCGGGGAAGGTTTCATGTGTAGACTAAAGAGTTCTGTTACCTAAAGTATTAATTATATTAAATTACAACAGGAAAGGGTATGCACATATCTATTTAAAATGCAATTTCATGTTTAAATTATTTATTGTTACTGCTTATACCTATACCTACCTTATAATTTTTTCCAGGCCGTAACGAAATTTATATTTCAAAATGGTTCGCTTACGAGCACTTCCACTTTTTAGCGGACAAATTCACTCCCCGTGAAACTACGTCTACCGACAAGTCGACAACGGACACAATGCAGAAAGAACCATTAACGCTGCTGCAACTGATACTTATGTAAATATTTATTATCTCCTTTTTTTTTAAACATTACTTTTTGGTTTATTATATCATCAATATCTACATTGCCATGGTATTTCTCCATTGGTAACAAAGTGTGTAGCCAAGTGTGAACGAATTGATTTTGCGTCATTTGCAGACCTTCGTGGAATTGCGCGTAAAGGTAAGAACGAGGTCCCAACTTCTTCATGTCTCCAAGACCCATTTGCAAAATTCCCATCAACTTCAGAATCTAAACTTCCTGCTGGTGTATAAATATTTATGCGCATTTTTCTTAAAAAATTATGCAAATAAACAGTAGCCAATACCACTTTGGTAGCAATATTTGGTTCGAATAACATTGGCTTTCTTAACACTCTAAATACAGAACTCATAATACCAAAAGCATTTTCGACCACGCGCCGTGCTCTAGATAGACGGTAATTAAATACTCTTTCTGGGGAGCCATTATCTGGAGTCCCCTCAAATGGTTTCATTGTATAATTATTTAAGGCAAATGCCTTGTCAGCTAATATAACATAAGGTACTTCAGTTAAATATGGTACCTGTAATATACTAGGTGCTGGCAACTTTAATTCCTTATTTTCCAATTTCGAATATAATGTAGAGTTTCTGAAGACTCCACCATCAGATATGCGTCCTTGACAACCAACATCTACATACAAAAAATTGTAATGAGCATCTACCAATCCTAGCAATACGATGCTAGGAAAATCCTTATAATTTATATATTCTCCATGACTATTCAGCGGTGATTGGAGAACAATATGTTTCCCATCAAGGGCACCAATGCAATGAGGAAAATGCCAATAATTATCAAAATCTTCTGATATTTTTAACCATTCTTCTTCTGACGATGGTATCTGAAAATTCAAATGAATTTAAATATACTACCACTAGATTCACATTTACAATAACTATGGTCTGAGGTGGTTGTCATGTGATCAATGCATGAATGTATGAATAGAGTATAAAGATGTTTTGTGAGAAAAAAAATACAGCGATGACATCAGCGGTAGTAATGTTTCCCTGATAATTTAATTTATTTCAATTACAGAATAAAGAAACAGTTGTGAATGAAACACTACCTGAAACATCTTCCGAAAACTTAACATTGTCCCTCGATGATCAACGACAGTTGCCGTCTACAACTCCGAGATCAAATAAAAGAAAGGAGACAGATATTTTGGAAAATAACATTGATCTTGATAAAGCTATAGAGGTGTTAAATTATACTGATGATACCTACGATACTTTCGGTAAACATGTTGCAGCAAAACTTAGAAAATATGACGCTCTAACATCAGCACACGTAGAAAAGAGTATAATGGACATCATTTTTCAAGCAGATGTGGGTATGTTGCCTGGCACACGACAAGGATACTACTCTCAGGAATACGGGCAAAACCAAACTTCTGCACCACCACAAAATGCTGTTGGGAGTTTTGAAGAATCTCCTACACATATTTGTAACTTATAATTATTTACTATAAATAAAGGATAATTTGAAAAACATACCTGAACATACTCATTTAGCACTTCTACCAAGCCATCACATGTTTCGCGAACAATTTTAGAAATAGATTGCTTTGATACTCTAAAAAGGTATTGTAAACTAACAAATGAATCACCAGTTGCCAAATATCTTAATGTTATCGCAAGTCTTTCTCTAGTCGTTATGGCTTTGCGGAACGACGTGTCTTTTTTTCCAATTATTGGATGAAGTTTCATACATAGACCATCAAATGTTTCAGAATTCATTCTAATAAAATTTTGTATAGTATCTTCTACTCCTTCAAAAGTCATATCTGACAATATTTCTTTGAAATGATCATTTCGCTGCCGATATAATTCCTTGATCCACCATTGACGTTTGACTTTCTGTCCTTTTTTCTTTTTGTAGTGATTAATTATCACTAAAGCTGCAGCGATTTTGCGTGCGTCACCCATGGTAGCTAGTAAGAAACTAGATAAATTCGTTGCTCGGCTTGAGGCACGCTGCCGAGTTGCTGATTAATGTGGCTCAAGTGGAGATGCATGAAGTTTCCGCGGCGCGCGGCATGCTCAGATTGAGGCAGCTCGCCCCGCGGCTGCTCAAGTGGGGACACAGCTTACCATGTAGGCATGAACAATACTTATATTTTCACACTGTTCCACCTTTGTTATTTACATGAAACTTATATATTATGTAGATAGGTAGTTGGTTAATAATTAGTACAAAAATGGTGATAGTACGACGAGCTTGAACTGATATACAGGGTGTTTTATTTTTTTATTTACGTTTTTTTCTAGGAAAATAAGTAAGTAGAGAGTTAGTTTTTTTTTTGATAGTTTGTATAGATGACATCAACATTTATGAAAAATTTCATAATTGTCCGTTTTATACTTTTTGAGAAAAAAAATAAAAACTTTTTAGGGTTAAATGAATGTCACGGGGTTCCAGGCGGCAGTAGAGGGTTAAAAATTGGTGTGGATTATTTTCATTTGACGGGGCATCAACTGGTAGTAGTTTTGAACTCAAAGCTTTGGGGGCAATTTTTGAAGGCTTATCCTGCTACACCCTTTAGGTAAGTGAATATTTGTTTATTATGGGTTTAAGCATTTTTTTACCTTATCTTAACAATTTCAAAAACATATATGTATTTACCTTTATTCTGTACACAATTATAGATTCATATATTATACAAAATTGTGTTTTTATGGTTTTTTGGTACACATACGCTTTTACGTTTTGCCTTTTGTTTGCGTATAAAATACGGTGATTTGTTTAGTTTATCAAGTTTTTTTAACAGCTACAAATTTATCTTTCACAGAATGACTTCATCATGACCCAAAATAGGCAGAGTCTTTGACTTGAACAAATAAGTGCGATTCTCGAAGATGAAGAAGAAGCTTTCGATGAGACTGACAATGAGTTGGGCTTAGAAGGCGATGCAGATTGGGAGCCAGAGCATGAATCAAACTCAGAATTAAGTGATAGTGAAGAACCAACCACATCGACCTTCCAACCACCACCGTCCGATTCATCTACGTATTTTATTTTTATTTTATATATTTTTTGGGTATTTTATTTTATGGGTAAAGATAAAGATACAGCCAAAGAGTAAGACAAAGATCTCATAATATTATTACTCATTTGCCAGGCTCAAAAGGAGCAGCAAGAGAAGCGAAAAGTAAGACTGATTGTTTTTTGTTATTTTTTGATAAAAGTATTATAGAATTGATAATGAAACATACAAATGAGTATATATCTTTAATTCGTTATAAATTCCAAAGGGAACGGGATGCCAGAGACGTAATTTATGAGGAAATGTTGGCTTTTTTTGGATTGTTGGCAATGTCTGGAGTTCTACGTTCGTCGCATTTAAATTTTCTAGATTTGTGGGCAAATGATGGGACTGGGATTGAATTTTTTACAGACACAATGTCAGCAAAACGCTTTTTATTTATCCTACGTTGCTTGCGTTTTGACGATGCTAGTTCTCGGCAATCTAGACTAATTGTAGACAAACTGGCCCCGATCCGCCAATTTTGTGATATTCTAAATGAGAATTTTAAAAAGCACTACACGGTGTCGGAGTATGTCACTGTAGATGAACAACTGCCTGCGTTTAGAGGAAGATTTTCAGGATTGGTGTATATGCCGAGTAAGCCGAATAAATACGGAATAAAGCATTATGCAATGGTTGATGCTAAGACTGCATATCTCCAGAAATTTGAGGTTTACGTAGGAAAACAACCAGATGGGCCCTACAATATCCCTAATGACACAAAAAGTCTCGTCAAACGATTGACCGAAACAATCAAGAATACAGGACGTAATATTACTATGGATAACTATTTCACTAGTGTTGATTTAGCTAAAGAGCTCCTAAAAGACATTAGTGGGTACGTTACGAAAAAATAAAAAAGAAATACCACAAGCATTTTTGCCTGATAGACGTCGTGAAGTACACTCGACGTTATTTGGTTTTCATGACGACCTGACTTTGTGCTCCTATGTCTCTAAAAAATCGAAAGCTGTTGTATTATTGTCGTCTATGCATCATGATGACATCATAGACGAGGGAGAATTGAAGAAGCCGGAGATGATTTTATTCTATAATAAAACAAAGGGTGGCGTAGACACTAATGACAAGCTGTGTTCCACATATAACGTAGCTCGGCGGTCGAAGAGATGGCCCATGGTTATTTTTTTTCACTTATTCAATGTGTCTGCTATAAATGCATTTGTTATTTATAACTTTAACAACAATGAGGCTACTATAAACAGACGAATTTTTCTAAAATTATTAGCTACAGAATTAGTAAAAGCACATAGATTAGCGCGAGCAATAGTTCCGTCCCTGCCTAGTGCGTTGAAAAAGCGATTGTCGGGACCTGAAGTTGCGACTCCTTCAACGTCTGACACTCGATTGCACTCAACAAAAAGAGGAAGGTGCTACATCTGTCCACGAAAAGGCGATAAGAAAACGACCGCAAAGTGCAATAAGTGCAAAATAAGAAAACTTGTGATAATTGTTAAGTTATTATAGCACTTAAGAAAAACATATTTTTCTATTGTTCTCAACATCTTTCTTACATTTATTTTTTATTTTTCGAAAAGTTTAATTAGTAATAAGTAGAATAAAAACAATTAAAGGTTATTTCCAATTAATATGTATTTTATTTCAAACCTATCAATTTGGGGTAACTGCAGACCCCGTGCGACTAACAGTGTTAGTTTATTGGCGCGCCTAATTAAAGGCTAATAACAGCAAAATGAATACCACATGAATCGTTCATGTAGGTATCTTTAAAAAGGTTATACAAGAAATGTTAATGTTAAAAATTACCTAGTAGCCTTATACCCTGCAGTCTGGGCTAAGAATAAGGCTTTGGTAACTCCTGCCTGTCGTAGAAGGCGACTGAAAGGAGCTTCGCTTGCCTTTCTAGTTAAAAAACCTACTGCATAAGTTGGCGAGTATTCTTAGTAATTATTTAGCGTGTTATTATTAGAAGTTATTCAGCGCGTGTGTAAGTATTGTTATTTTGCGCAGTCCCATCTCTATCTATATTAATTAATTTTACGTTAAAGATGTTTGTTTTAATTTTTTTGCATAAACATCTCACAACACTGCTATAGATAAAAAGATGACAACTGCTGCTAACCTAGCGGCAAGGTAGAAATAAATTCTTAAACAAAACATATCGACTATGTGTTTTAATTCTACTTGTTGTTGCGCCTTTTAACATGATGCTATTATACATTACCTATCTATTTTTATTTCAAGTATCATGATTAATGGTGGTCTCCGAGATTTAAACTAACAGTATAAAATCGCTTTAGGTATACTGTTTACTTACCAACTTTAATTATCTTCGTTGAAGACAAATCAATTTAGGTAAGTTCGTTTGCTCAGGTAAAATATCAGAATCTCAATAGGTAGGTATCACAGAAGGGTTCAATTCAACAATTTAATTCATGTTATTGTTTGTAAAGACTGCTGGGCAAAGGTCATAATTATTTAATTAAAAACGATGACATAGTTGTTTACTACACGAGTAGATATAAATCTGAACGCGTTGCGCACTTACATTGCACCGCAGCGTCCACAGCAAATCAGAAATTCTTGAAACAAAATTTTGGCGCGCAGGCAGGGTGCGGTTTGCGGTGTGTGCGCGAGCGCGTCGTAGTGACATCACGGCGCGGTCCGAGCGCACGAGTGAGACGAAGTAATAAAAATATCCTTAACCCACTCGCACGATTCTCCGCGTACGACTTCAAACCCGGCTAATTAATCATAATATATGTAGTTAAACATGTTTTTCCAACGATTCTTTACAACTTGCTGGCTCACTTTGATTTTGTTCATAATAAACAAACTTACAATAACCTTATTTATTCATTCACCCTACCTCTCTACGTTAGTAGGTATAGGTCTAAAAACGTTTGGCAATATGTTTTAACATGGTGACCGTACTTGATAAGTTTTGGAGGCGGTGGGAATTGATTTAATAGTTAATATTTCTTTAAAATTTATTTTGGAGGCGAGAGGGAATCAATGTATGACTTGAAAACGATGAAATTTGGAGGCATGGGAATAAGCCAAAAAGAGCTCCAGTGAAATGTGCTGGTAATTTAACGATACTTATTTATACGTATTGAATTTCTTGCCTTTAAATTTACTTTACTTAGAAAAGCATAAAATTTTCAGTCAATAGAACACAAGAAAAGACAATCCCTCGGCATTACTAAAACTTCAACAGACGAAGCATCTACAGCAGAGATTGAAAACCGAAGCAAATGTTTTCGCGAAGAAGATACTGAACCCTCTCGCACGATTCTCCGCGTACGACTTCAAACCCGGCTAATTTATCATATTATATGTAGTTAAACATGTTTTTCCATCGATTCTTTACAACTTGCTGGCCTTCTTTGATTTTGTTCATAATAAACAAACTTACAATAACCTTATTTTTTCATTTACCCTACCTCTCTACGTTAGTAGGTATAGGTCTAAAAACGTTTGGGAATATGTTTTAACATGGTGACCGTACTTGATAAGTTTTGGAGGCGGTGGGAATGGATTAAATAGTTAATATTTTTTTTTAATTTATTTTGGAGGCGAGAGGGAATCAACGTATGACTTGCAAACGATGAAATTTGGAGGCATGGGAATAAGCCAAATAGAGCTCCAGTGAAATGTGCTGGTAATTTAACGATACTTATTTATACGTATTGAAATTCTTGCCTTTAAATTTACTTTACTTAGAAAGGCATAACATTTTCAGTCAATATAACACAAGAAAAGACAATCCCTGGGCATTACTAAATCTTCAACAGACGAAGCACCTACAGCAGAGATTGAAAACCGAAGCAAATGTTTTCGCGAAGAAGATACTGAACCCTCTCGCAGGATTCTCCGCGTACGACTTCAAACCCGGCTAATTTATCATAATATATGTAGTTAAACATCTTTTTCCAACGATTCTTTACAACTTGCTGGCCTTCTTTGATTTTGTTCATAATAAACAAACTTACAATAACCTTATTTTTTCATTTACCCTACCTCTCTACGTTAGTAGGTATAAGTCTAAAAACGTTTGGCAATATGTTTTAACATGGTGACCGTACTTGATAAGTTTTGGAGGCGGTGGGAATTGATTTAATAGTTAATATTTCTTTAAAATTTATTTTGGAGGCGAGAGGGAATCAACTTATGACTTGAAAACGATGAAATTTGGAGGCATGGGAATAAGCCAAATGGAGCTCCAGTGAAATGTGCTGGTAATTTAACGATACTTATTTATACGTATTGAAATTGTTGCCTTTAAATTTACTTTACTTAGAAAGGCATAACATTTTCAGTCAATAGAACACAAGAAAAGACAATCCCTGGGCATTACTAAATCTTCAACAGACGAAGCACCTACAGCAGAGATTGAAAACCGAAGCAAATGTTTTCGCGAAGAAGATACTGAACCCTCTCGCAGGATTCTCCGCGTACGACTTCAAACCCGGCTAATTTATCATAATATATGTAGTTAAACATCTTTTTCCAACGATTCTTTACAACTTGCTGGCCTTCTTTGATTTTGTTCATAATAAACAAACTTACAATAACCTTATTTTTTCATTTACCCTACCTCTCTACGTTAGTAGGTATAAGTCTAAAAACGTTTGGCAATATGTTTTAACATGGTGACCGTACTTGATAAGTTTTGGAGGCGGTGGGAATTGATTTAATAGTTAATATTTCTTTAAAATTTATTTTGGAGGCGAGAGGGAAACAACGTATGACTTGAAAACGATGAAATTTGGAGGCATGGGAATAAGCCAAATGGAGCTCCACTGAAATGTGCTGGTAATTTAACGATACTTATTTATACGTATTCGATGAAAGAAATAGTGACATTCTTGCCTTTAAATTTACTTTACTTAGAAAGGCATAACATTTTCAGTCAATAGAACACAAGAAAAGACAATCCCTCGGCATTACTAAATCTTCAACAGACGAAGCATCTACAGCAGAGATTGAAAACCGAAGCAAATGTTTTCGTGAAGATGGTGAATGCTCAAAATGGTTTAAAGAGGACTCAGTTGTAATTGAAACTAAGGCAGAGATAAGTGTCGTTCAAAATGTCAGCGACAATAATGAAGATGAGAAAGAATCTGAGAAAGATGATGATGATGAAGTAAGCTATTAGAAAATCAGCAAAATAATGACGATGAACCAACGTTTAAAGATTAATACTACTGACGAATACTATAATTATGAAATAGTTTTTCTGTTTGAACTTCATATACCGGGGGTTTCAGTTACTAATAACAGCAAAATGAATACCACATGAATCGTTCATGTAGGTATCTTTAAAAAGGTTATACAAGAAATGTTAATGTTAAAAATTACCTAGTAGCCTTATACCCTGTAGTCTGGGCTAAGAATAAGGCTTTGGTAACTCCTGCCTGTCGTAGAAGGCGACTGAAAGGGGCTTCGCTTGCCTTTCTAGTTAAAAAACCTACTGCATAAGTTGGCGAGTATTCTTAAGGTGAGTATAGACTACAACATTTACTTGTAACAGAACAACGAGCCGCTCTATGATATGTTCTAGTGTATCATCCTCTTACGAACTAAACGTCGAGCACGCTGGCCTCTTTGTTACAAACCAACGAGCATATTGGTGTAACATTTCGTCGAGCGTATTGGTGTAACATTTCGTCGAGCCACGAGTGCGGACGATGCGCGGTTGCGGGGTGACGCGGAGGGAGAGGGACGAGACGCACGCGGTCCGCGCGGTCGTTTAGTTGTTCAAGTTGACGCTGTGATTTTACACGTGCATTGCATAGTTATTACTTATTATCTATTTTCTATTCAACTATGTCGTGGGATAGTGAAAAAACTTTATTGTTTATTGAAAAATACAGGAATCATGTAATTTTATGGGATCCTAATCACGCTCAACATTACAATAAAATATTAAAAAACGACGCGTGGCAAGATATTGCTGCCGAAATGGAGATCTCTGCTGATGACTGCAGAAAAAAAATGACAAGCCTTCTAGCTTCTCTTCGAAGAGAAAAAATGAAGATTGAAAAAAGTGTTGGCACTGGAAAAGGTTAGTGATGACAATAAATGCAAATATACATAGCACAGCAGATATATTCAGTTTGGATAAAATTATGACGTAAATGAAAAAGACGAATTTTATTTTTAAATTGTTTTTTTTTATTTACATTTACAGGAGCAGATGAAATTTACAAAAGTTCGTGGTTTGCGTACCAAAGCTTACAATTTATGCTGGATAGGAATAAACCACGTCCCGTTGATGATTCGGTGAGTTATTTTTTTAAAAGGTATTTCTATATTAAAACTTGTAAGTACCTACGCATATTGGTTTTGCCACTCCAACGCACCTTCTTGAGAACAGTATTCAGCAATTTCATCTCTCATTATTTTTGCAAAAGCACTTTCTGATAAGTTTCGATGTTGATTTGCAAGCGGAAGAAATGATGCATGGCCCTCGTTATAATCACTGGTATTATTGTCTTGTGAGATGTTTTCTTGTAAGCATATTCCTTCTGAATTCCTTCTAATGAAATTGTGCAAATGACATGTGCACTTTACAATCAATTTAGCTTTATCGGGGTTCAATAATATAGGCTTTCGCAAAACACGGAATACTGACGAAAGTAGTCCAAACACATTCTCAACTACGCGCCGAGCTCTACAGAGTCGGTAATTGAACAATCTTTTAGTAGATCCTTTGGGATGCATTCCAGAGTAAACCTTCATCATATTTTGCATAAGAGGGAAAGCGTCATCGCCAATGAAATAATATGGCATTAACATTTGCCTACCTGGCAGTGTAGAGGGCTGTGGCAAATTCAATGATTCATCTTGTAGTTTTTTATATAACATACTGTTATGGAATACTCCACCGTCTGATATTCGTCCTTGGCAACCTATATTAATGTAAATAATGTTATAATTTGCATCCACTACTGCCATAAGTACAATACTAAAAAACCCCTTATAATTATAAAATTCACTGCCACTTGCAGGTGGTGCTTGAATTACTATATGTTTTCCGTCAATAGCGCCTATACAATGGGAGAATTGCCATATTTTCTCATAACCTTCTGCCACTTGTAACCACTCCTCAGGTGAATTTGGCATCTGCAAAAAAATATATGTTATATAATTTCAGGCTGATAACAAGACCGAGGAAAATCACATGCAGGCTACTACGGCTGATTGCGAGTCGCAGTCAGCACATCCTATAAAAAATAAAAGGAAAATGGTTTCCAAAATCAATACAGGTGACGACAAAAAAATGGAAATTGCATTTGATATATTGCAAAAAACCGCTATGAAAAGTGATTTTAATAATGACGAGTTAACAAGTTACGGTACTTTTATCGCCAATAAATTAAGAAAATATAATGAAGGGACCAAAAACTATGTGCAACATCTTATATCGAATATACTTTTTAGCGCTGATCAAGGAGAATTTAACTATCCCCGTGGATACAGTCAACACAATAGAGATAATTATGGGAACGAAACATCTCGAGGATATAATACAGCTTCAACATCAAATGAATCCTTTGTAAGTCAGAACCGATCCTGTGACTCAAATACAGACAGAGGCTACACTTCCTCTATCGAAGAGACTAGAGCAGCTGCAACTTCCAATGAAGTCCGAGGTCCGAGTCGAGCCGGTGTAGCAGATACAGACGGGGGCGATACTCAAGATAGCAGTAACTTTGATATGATGAGTCAGATCTCAGATTATTTGAATGATTTGAATTGATCTTAAATAAAGTATAATGATACTCACGTGAATGTTTTCTTTCAGTTCCTCTGTTATTGCTTCACATACTTCTGGAATTATCTTCCCAATACTATGTCTTGATATTCTAAAAAGATACTGTAAACTAACGAAGGAATCACCTGTAGCTAAATAACGTAAAGTTAATGCTAATCTCTCCTTCGCCGTAATTGAAACTCTGAATCGTGTATTTTGCTTTGATATTTTAGCACCAATTGAATTCAATAAACTTTCAAAATCACTTGAAGATAGGGCAGTAAAGTTCTTATATTGACCACTTAATTCCTGCGATTTTAAGTCTAACAATAATTGCACACCTCCAAGAGTTTGTCTTCTATTGTAAATGTTCATTTGCCACCATCTTCTATTTCTATTTTTCTGTTTTTTTCTGTTTCTTCTAATATAATTCATCAAGATAAACGCAGCACACGCAACTTGTAGGTCCGACATTTCAAAAAAGAATGAACGCAAGGTACAACGAAATGTTGGTAAATGCACACTCGCTGTGAGCATTTACCCGTAACATAACGCCGAGCATTTGCAGGAACGTTACATTACATGGAAATGCTTTGGAAACTGAGCTTTTGCCTGTATTGTATCATTCGTAAGAACGTTACATTACACAGAAATGCTCCAGAAAATGTTGTAGTCTATACTCACCTTTAGGCTCGGACTACAAGCATCCGGAATCACACGGACCCGAAAAAA
The DNA here is from genome assembly GCA_963082485.1 of Eudonia mercurella. Taxonomy (NCBI): domain Eukaryota; kingdom Metazoa; phylum Arthropoda; class Insecta; order Lepidoptera; family Crambidae; genus Eudonia; species Eudonia mercurella. Next base: position 75,281 of record CAUJAO010000252.1, read on the forward strand.
CACGGCCCCGGATTCAATCCGTAGTTCAAACAAATATATGAATTTTTACTGCATCGACTACATGTGATCAGGGGCCTTCCGATCCCGATTTTCACCCGGAAGCAACCGGAACATGCTCCGGACGTCTCCGAGTAGCCGGTCCGGGGGGCGGGGCCTATCAATATCGTATGAAGTTGTATGGAGCTGACCACATGAGAACGCGAGAAACGTCCGTTCCGGTCCGGTCCGGAGGAATCACGCGCCAGTTGATGGCAGACGCTCGAAGCGGTCGGTCGCGTCGCGTGCGCAAGCAAAACTGCAAAATGGTTGATTCCGAGCGCCTCATTATAGTGATCCAGAATTATCAATGTATCTGGAACACTTCAATACAAGACTACCACAATAAAAACTTGAAGGACACGTCGTGGAACAGCGTTTGTGATGATTAAATAGAGAACTGGGTTTTGCTAAGCCCACAAGAAAGAACTGTTAAATGTAAGTTGGTACCTAACTTTATTAATTGTACTCGTAGGTACGTAGTAGTAGTTTAGTTTAGTACGTAGGTTACTAGGTTTCATTAGTGTCCTGTTCAGTTCTAGATATGATTGAGATAGTCACCTACCTAGGTACAAATAAAAATACATTTTGTATAAAAATTTGTTTTTGTTAATTTCAAAAGTCGTCATGATATAGGCACGTTGTTCAGAATGACGAGTGCAATACATGGTTTCAATATAGGTAAATAGGTTTTATAAATATAATTTAATTAAAGTGGTAGTACAGTATTTTCAAAACATTTTAAATAATGACGTGTACAGCTGCAAGCAAAAAGCATGTTAAAATTACGTAGCATAATTTAATTGAAGGCTTGCGCAGGCGACGGACTATTGTCCACGGACTTTCTTGTCCGTCAAAGTCCGTCAGAATTCGAAGTCAATAGAGACTGAATGTAACAAAGCAAACGGACAAAAGTCCCTCGTCTGCGCAGGCCTTAATAGGTATGCACATTTTGTTCGCCATAGTACAGTCGCAAAAAAGTGATAAGCAATAAAAAACAATTTTTTTAGTACAAATACACATACCTACATTAATTACACAAATACATCAAGGGATACTAAAACACAAATGTGTGTTAGGGAAGGTTTTAATAGTCTCACATGAGTGTTTTTATTGTGTACAGTTTCATACACTACTTTATCTTATTTCATACATTGGGATTGATCTTACTAAATAAAATATTCAAGTTATGTTATGTTCACTGCTGTAAGACATTTCTAGGTAAGAATGTTTTTTTTTCATTTAAAAATTTAATTATGGTAGTTTATGAAACTGTTGCATAATGATGGGTATTAAAGTAAGAACGTGTTTCATTTAATTTGTAATATCCAATTAAGATTACATTTCTGCCCGTGTGTATTGCCACGAGACTTCTCCGCTAGGAGAAGTAAAATATTCAGCGAATTTTTCTCGAATTGTGATAGCATTTTGTGTATAATAATGTCTTTCAAAATTTACGTCGTCGTCATCACCATGACCAAAAGAATATGAAAAGGTATCTTCAAAATTAAAACCATCTCTGACCCGAACAAAATTATGTAAAACGCAAGCAGCTTTTGTAATTATGACGGCAAAGTCTGGTTGCAATAACATAGCAGAGTGAAAAACTCTCCATTTATTAGTTAGAATACCAAAAGCACATTCTACATAGCGTCTGGCTCTAGATAATCTATAATTAAAAACTTTTTTTGGCATTGACAAATGCTGTTTCGGATAAGGTCGGAGAATATGTTTATGCAGTGCAAAAGCTTCGTCTCCAAGGAAAACAAAAGGTAGTAACTCATTATTTTCAGTATTAGGTAACTCCTCGGGATCAGGTATGTTAAGTTGATCATTGTATAGCATTTTTCCAAAAGTACTTTCTCGTAAGATAGTACTATCCCCTTCTCGTCCATATGACCCTACATTAATAGCACTGAAGCAGTATTCTGCATCGGCGACAGCTAACAAAACAATGGAATTGTAATGCTTATAATTGTAAAAATGTGATCCACTATTTATTGGGCATCTTAATCTGATATGTTTGCCATCCACAGCCCCAACACAATTCGGAAACTGAGTCTTGCGTAGAAATTTCGTTGATATGTTTTTCCACTCCTCAGTTGAAGGCGGCACCATTTCTCGTGGTTGTAATATCTCCCAAATTGCTTCACAAGTTGTTTTAACAATGACTCTGATTGTTTGTTTGGAAATACGAAAATTGTGAGACATAGCTGTAAAGTTGAGTCCTGTTGCCAAATAACTATAACAAAAATTATATTTTTTCAGTAAATGACATCAAAAAGCGATGGAACAATATCAGAGACTATTATAAAAAAGAACTACAGCAACAGAAGAACGTGGGAACTGGCCAGTCTGCAAAAAAGCGAAAGAAATATGTCTTTGCCGATATTTTAGATTTTTTGCGCCCTGTCTTGGAACGCAAAAAGTAAGTACAATCGTCAGTTGATGATGCGACTTTTTTCTTTTTAGGTTTTCTACATTTTCCCAATAATTTGAACTCTAAAACTACTTGTAAATTGTAATGTAATTTCGCACCAAACTTTATTTTCTATTTTGTAAGTGCTGTTTTATTTTCATTTAATATGTAGTGGTTTCGCAATACACTGACAAAATTACGTTTCCGTTTCTTGAATAAGTTTTACCAACGTATGGCAAAACTATATACCAATGGAAATAAAGTAAATATCGCTTAAAAAATAAAAAATCTCTTAACATCGTCGCCCATAACAGGTTATAAGTAGTTTTGTTGTTCACATTATTTCAAAAACGTAGAAAATCTAAATGCATTTCATTTTTAACTTATATTGGTTTTATTATTTCTTATAGTACCGACGATGGTAACTACGAAAACGCCGTACAAGAACCAGAAAATGGCACACCTATTACAACGACAACGGCAACATCTTCCATTCCTACAACTGCGTTCACGACGACCAGCACTTCGTCCCCACGTCCTCCAGTACCCCACAAAAACAACAAAAGTTCGGGAAAATTAAACGCTTTTGAAAGCTCAATTGTAAAAGCTTTGGAAAATAAATCTAAAACTGCTGATGTTACCGGATCTCACCTACGCCCGGTAGAAGATGATCCTGATTTAATGTTTTTAAAAAGTTTATTGCCAGATTTAAGGGTTTTGACGAGTAGCCAAAAGTTTGATTTTAAAATTGGAACATTGCAACTTCTTAGATCAATCAGGACCACTGGTTCACAATCATCTTCTTACGCACATGATAATTACAGACTGAATTATCAACAAAATACGCAGCTCAATATTCCATTACATCGTAATATAAGAACTGGCTATGCACCAATGCCTGCATATTCTCCAACCAGTACAAAGAGTCCGCAGTCCTACTCCTACTTATCGAACTTCTCCAGCAATTTTGAACTACACTGGAACTCCTACCCATTATACAGCTGGTGACGACAATAGTAATGAACCACAATATATTTTGTCAACTACCAATGAACAGTATCTCAACACTGATGAAAGGGAGACGGTGACTGATGAAATAGGGACGAATACATACGACAATACATTTTCTGATTTTATGCTGTTAAAGAATGAAAACAATCGTGAGTGAATTTCAAACACTTTTTCACGCGTATGTACCTACTTTAAGATACAAAGTTGATTTCTCTAAACCTAAGACGTGATCTCATGTGCCATTTTTGATTTATTAATACTGTTAAATAATTAACACAAATCGTAAGTGAAGTACAAACACTTTTTCACGCGTATGTACCTACTTTAAAATACAAAGTTGATTTCCCTAAACCCAAGATGTGATCTCATGTGCCATTCTAAGATTAATGAAAATAATGTTTCTAAATACTTATGTAGGTAACAGTTTATGTTACCCACAGAAGTGTAAAATTTATATTTATGTAGGTAATAGATATTTAATATTAAGTTGTTTATTAGTGGATGACTGATTATTATTAAATAAATAACTTACCAAAGTGTAACTGTCAGTGTTTCTTCTACTCCAATCGGTTCTCGTATAACTGTTTTTTTCAGGATCCTGTCTCCCACGAGATGTTTTAGCTCATCAAATGAATTCACCGACATTCTGTAGTATTCGTAGAATTTATCAGGAAAGAACCTAATTTTTTTATAAGACTTGTGGAATACACCTTCCGTTATGCGGTCTACGTGAAAAGGTAGAACCCAATATCTTTTCACTTTCCTCTGTTTCCTTTTTTTGTTAACGGCCACAGCTAAACATACAATTTCAACTAAAGTTAAACTTTCCATTGTTGACTGGACGACTGTTCAGCGCAAGTGCTAGCGACCGACTGCGGAAATTTCTCTCCGGATTCAAAACGGAGCGCGTGTAGTCGATTACTTGCCGAATTTGGTTTTTTCACGGGTCCGTGTGATTCCGGATGCATGTAGTCCGAGCCTTAGTATTTATTTAGCGTGTTATTATTAGAAGTTATTCAGCGCGTGTGTAAGTATTGTTATTTTGCGCAGTCCCATCTCTATCTTTATTAATTAATTTTACGTTAAAGATGTTTGTTTTAATTTTTTTGCATAAACATCTCACAACACTGCTATAGAAAAAAAGATGACAACTGCTGCTAACCTAGCGGCAAAGTAGAAATAAATTCTTAAACAAAACATATCGACTATGTGTTTTAATTCTACTTGTTGTGGCGCCCTTTAACATGATGCTATTATACATTACCTACCTAAGTATGTGCAATTTCAAGTATCATGATTAATGGTGGTCTCCGAGATTTAAACAAACAGTATAAAATCGCTTTAGGTATACTGTTTACTTACCAACTTTAATTATCTTCGTTGAAGACAAATCAATTCAGGTAAGTTCGTTTGCTCAGGTAAAATATCAGAATCTCAATAGGTATGTAGGTATCACAGAAGGGTTAAATTCAACAATTTAATTCATATTATTGTTTGTAAAGACTGCTGGGCAAAGGCCATAATTGTTTAATTAAAAACGATGACATAGTTGTTTACTACACGAGTAGATATAAATCTGAACGCGTTGCGCACTTACATTGCACCGCAGTGTCCACAGCAAATCAGAAATTCTTGAAACAATATTTTGGCGCGCAGGCAGGGTGCGGTTTGCGGTGTGTGCGCGAGCGCGTCGTAGTGACGTCACGGCGCGGTCCGAGCGCACGAGTGAGACGAAGTAACAAAAATATCCTGAACCCTCTCGCACGATTCTCCGCGTACGACTTCAAACCCGGCTAATTTATCATAATATATGTAGTTAAACATGTTTTTCCAACGATTCTTTACAACTTGCTGGCTCACTTTGATTTTGTTCATAATAAGCAAACTTACAATAACCTTATTTTTTCATTTACCCTACCGCTCTACGTTAGTAGGTATAAGTCTAAAAACGTTTGGCAATATGTTTTAACATGGTGACCGTACTTGATAAGTTTTGGAGGCGGTGGGAATTGATTTAATAGTTAATATTTCTTTAAAATTTATTTTGGAGGCGAGAGGGCATCAATATATGACTTGAAAACGATGAAATTTGGAGGCATGGGAATAAGCCAAATAGAGCTCCAGTGAAATGTGCTGGTAATTTAACGATACTTATTTATACGTATTGAAATTCTTGCTTTTAAATTTACTTTACTTAGAAAGGCATAACATTTTCAGTCAATAGAACACAAGAAAAGACAATCCCTGGGCATTACTAAATCTTCAACAGACAAAGCATCTACAGCAGAGATTGAAAACCGAAGCAAATGTTTTCGCGAAGAAGATACTGAACCCTCTCGCACGATTCTCCGCGTACGACTTCAAACCCGGCTAATTTATCATATTATATGTAGTTAAACATGTTTTTCCAACGATTCTTTACAACTTGCTGGCCTTCTTTGATTTTGTTCATAATAAACAAACTTACAATAACCTTATTTTTTCATTTACCCTACCTCTCTACGTTAGTAGGTATAGGTCTAAAAACGTTTGGCAATATGTTTTAACATGGTGACCGTCCTTGATAAGTTTTGGAGGCGGTGGGAATTGATTTAATAGTTAATATTTCTTTAAAATTTATTTTGGAGGCGAGAGGGAATCAATGTATGACTTGAAAACGATGAAATTTGGAGGCATGGGAATAAGCCAAATAGAGCTCCAGTGAAATGTGCTGGTAATTTATCGATACTTATTTATACGTATTCGATGAAAGAAATAGTGACATTCTTGCCTTTAAATTTACTTTACTTAGAAAGGCATAACATTTTCAGTCAATAGAACACAAGAAAAGACAATCCCTCGGCATTACTAAATATTCAACAGACGAAGCATCTACAGCAGAGATTGAAAACCGAAGCAAACGTTTTCGTGAAGATGGTGAATGCTCAAAATGGTTTAAAGAGGACTCAGTTGTAATTGAAACTAAGGCAGAGATAAGTGTCGTTCAAAATGTCAGCGACAATAATGAAGATGAGAAAGAATCTGAGAAAGATGATGATGATGAAGTAAGCTATTAGCAAATCAGCAAAATAATGACGATGAACCAACGTTTAAAGATTAATACTACTGACGAATACTATAATTATGAAATAGTTTTTCTGTTTGAACTTCATATACCGGGGGTTTCAGTTACTAATAACAGCAAAATAATTACCACATGAATCGTTCATGTAGGTATCTTTAAAAAGGTTATACAAGAAATGTTAATGTTAAAAATTACCTAGTAGCCTTATACCCTGTAGTCTGGGCTAAGAATAAGGCTTTGGTAACTCCTGCCTGTCGTAGAAGGCGACTGAAAGGGGCTTCGCTTGCCTTTCTAGTTAAAAAACCTACTGCATAAGTTGGCGAGAAGTTATTCAGCGCGTGTGTAAGTATTGTTATTTCGCGCAGTCCCATCTCTATCTTTACAAATTAATTTTACGTTAAAGATGTTTGTTTTAATTTTTTGCATAAACATCTCACAACACTGCTATAAAAAAAAAGATGACAACTGCTGCTAACCTAGCGGCAAAGTAGAAATAAATTCTTAAACAAAACATATCGACTTTGTGTTTTAATTCTACTTGTTGTTGCGCCCTTTACCATGATGCTATTATACATTACCTACCTAAGTATGTGCAATTTCAAGTATCATGATTAATGGTGGTCTCCGAGATTTAAACAAACAGTATAAAATCGCTTTAGGTATACTGTTTACTTACCAACTTTAATTATCTTCGTTGAAGACAAATCAATTTAGGTAAGTTCGTTTGCTCAGGTAAAATATCAGAATCTCAATAGGTAGGTATCACAGAAGGGTTCAATTCAACAATTTAATTCATATTATTGTTTGTAAAGACTGCTGGGCAAAGGTCATAATTATTTAATTAAGAACGATTAGAAGAAAAGATGACAAGTGCTGCTAACCTAGCGGCAAAGTATAAATAAATTCTAAAACAAAACATAATTATGTGTTTTAATTCTATTTGTTGTTGCGCCCTTTAACATGATGCTATTATACATTACCTATCTAAGTAAAGGGTCTTTCAAATAGAGCGAGTCGATGTTAATAATCTGTGGCGGCCATTTTGTTTTGGCGGCATGTGTCAAATCTGTTGTTTCTTATTCAGTCACTAATGCCAAATCACCATGGCAAGTTACACGGTTCAGCAGCATGTTTAAATGATAAAACTTTATTATCAAAATGAGTGTTCGTTAGTGCAAACGTTGCGCGCATTGCGCCCATTTTACGGCAGACGCGGTGGACCTTCAAAGTCTACTCTCCAACGATTGGTGACCAAATTTGAGACGACCGGTTCGGTAAACAACCAAACAAAACCTTTACGTCAAAGGAACGCCAGATCGGCCGAGAACATCGCCGCTGTACGTGAGAGTGTTCAGGAGACTCCGAGGCAGTCGATTTCTCGCCGTGCACAAGAACTCGGCCTTTCGCAGACTTCAACTTGGAGAATTTTGCGTCGGGATTTGGGCCTGCATCCGTACAAGATCCAACTGACCCAAGAGCTCAAAGTTAATGACCATAGACAACGCCGTATGTTCGCTTCGGAACGTTTGGAAGAGGACCCCGATTTTGGCCGAAAAATAATCTTTAGCGACGAGGCACATTTTTGGATGAATGGTTTTGTTAATAAGCAAAATTGCCGTATATCGGATGGCCACAATTCACACGAGGTTCACCAGGTGGAAATGCATCCTCAAAAAGTTACTGTTTGGTGCGGATTTTAGTCTTGCGGCGTCATTGGTACTGCTTCGAAAACGACGTTGGCGAGGCCATCACCGTCAACGGCGAGCGCTACAGATCAATGATTAACAATTTCTTTTGGCTTGAATTGAACAATATGGACGTGGACGACATGTGGTTCCAGCAAGACGGCGCTGTGTGGCAACACAGCGAACGACACAATGGACATTCTGCGTGAACGGTTTGAGGGTAGGGTTATCTCTCGCAGAGGTGACGTGAATTGACCACCAAGATCGCGTGATTTGACCCCGCTAGACCCCGATGACTTTTTTCTTGTGGGGGTTTTCTGAAGTCACAGGTCTATGCCAATAACCCACAATCGACCGATGCCCTGAAAGCCAACATAACGCAGGCCATCGCTCAGATTCAGCCGGATCAATGCAGCAGAGTCATTGAAAATTGGACCTCTCGGATTCGGGCCACCATTTGAAGCCGCCGCGGACATTTGAACGATATTATATTCCATTCATAATGGCATTAATAGGCCTTTCAAATAAAAAAAAATTCGTTAATATCTCACACACATCTAGTTTTATTCAATTTTAACATCGACCCGTCCTTGTTGAAAGACCCCATATATGCAATTTCAAGTATCATGATTAATGGTGGTCTCCGAGATTTAAACAAACAGTATAAAATCGCTTTAGGTATACTGTTTACATACCAACTTTAATTATCTTCGTTGAAGACAAACAATTCAGGTGAGTTCGTTTGCTCAGGTAAAATATCAGAATCTCAATAGGTAGGTATCAATTCAACAATTTAATTCATATTATTGTTTGTAAAGACTGCTGGGCAAAGGCCATAATTATTTAATTAAAAACGATGACATAGTTGTTTACTACACGAGTAGATATAAATCTAAACGCGTTGCGCAGTTACATTGCACCGCAGCGTCCACAGCAAATCAGAAATTCTTGAAACAATATTTTGCCGCGCAGGCAGGGTGCGGTTTGCGGTGTGTGCGCGAGCGCGTCGTAGTGACGTCACGGCGCGGTCCGAGCTCACGAGTGAGACGAAATAACAAAAATATACTGAACCCTCTCGCACGATTCTCCGCGTACGACTTCAAACGGTTCAAAGTCCATTAAGGGTAGCTTGACGTGACGCCGAGTGTACAGACAGCGTTACATATATGTTGTCAGCGGAACGACTTTTTAAACAATTTTTACCAAATATAAAGCACGGCTCATGCTCTGCATCAAGTTGCAGAAAAAGTTCGTTCTGAATACCCTTATGTAGACACTTTAATTGCAAACGTTAAAAAAATCTTTTTAAAAACGCCTAGCAGAGTTAAATTACTAAAAGAAAAATTTCCAAACATGCCTCTACTTCTAAAACCTGTAACAACACGATGGGGCACTTGACTTCAAGCAGCATCCTTTTACTCAAAGTATTTTGTGGAAATAAAAACTTTTTTATCCAGTTTAAGAAATTCAGACTGAGCATCGATAAGAAATCGTCCAGGTTGCATTGACCCAAAAGCAAGAGCGTCATTTGTAGAAATTTAGTTATGGCCCGTAATCTGGATCTAGATGTCATCAGGACGTATTCAGAACAAATTAGCAATAAAACTGCTATTGATGATGTGATGTTTTATAAATTTGCTCTTCTGAAATTCGTAGAAGTTGAAAGATCATTTTCCACATATAAATGGATTTTAGATGTAAAAAGAAATCGACTAAAGATTGAAAATTTAGAGAAAGTAATTGTAATTTATTTCAATTCCATGGAAGGCACTGAAAATGTAAATGAAGATGATTAATTGATATTGTTTCTACAAATAATATTCTTGAAAATAAATGTTTAAAATGCAATCTGACTTTTCTTTATACTTGTAAACTTGGTATGATATTATAAAATCCCGAATCTCGCCAGTCTTATCCATATTAATACAACGTTTAAGGTCATTCAACCTAAATTGCACTACCTATTCCGATCACTGGTTATTACGCAACTGCGCCACCTCAAGCACTGCAGAGAAGGGCGGATTGTCTAAGACCGAAGAACTCATCAGCCAGCAAAATACCAACTTTCGGGCATTTATGAGAATCATTAAAAACATTAATGCTGCAGATATCAAGGAGAAATGGAAGATGCAAGATAAACTGCAGATGCTTCAATCTTGTTGCAAATTGATCGACGATTCACTTTGGCAAATTGACAATCTCATGGTCGGTTCTAACTACGATGAAGCGTATTCCAGACACGAATCGATCTTCGAAACAAAAAACGTGAGTAAAACAAATTGAGCTCACCAAAACATCGTTATCAAGCAGTTCCTAAGATTAAAATAACAATTTTTCTGGTAATTATGCTCAGTGGCCTACTTTCATGGATCTTTTCTCAGAAGCAATCCATGACAATAACATGTTGACAAATGGCCAGAAAATGCAACATTTAAAAAGAAAACTTCGTGGGGAACCTGAGAGGCTCGTTCAACATTTGACTGTCTCAGCTGATAACTATGATACCTGCTGGGAGATTCTTACCCGCAGGTACAACAACATGCAATTTTTACGCGCCAGAAACGCGACGGTCTCATTCGCTAGTTCATTCAATTAGTCATCAACTCAAAGATATGCTACATAAGGCGATCAACGGCGGAGGAGTGTGTTGCTTGACCTGTGACGCGTAAGGACGTGAGTTCCGATCCGCTCAGCTCTCCGCTCAAACCTTCTGGATTATCTCCTTCGTTAGCCTACCGGCCGGTACTTAACCGCTTTGATTGTGCATTCGGCTCAAATATTCAACTGCGTGGGTGAAACCCCCTTCATAAAGTGCGTGTGCGCGCGAGTGTGTGTGTGTGTGTGTGTGTGTGCGCGAACTAATACGTGCTACGTGCTATAGTTTTAAATAGACATTAACTAGAAGAAAAGAAGAGACTGTTACCAGCTCAGCATCATCCCCACGACAATCGTATCGTGGCTACGCCATCCACGTCTGCTCGAGTTTCCCCATAGCACCAAGTAAGTTTCCATAGTCCCCATTACATTCCCACGTCGCTGTACCAGCACTGCCTGCCTTAGGCAGCCGATACACAATTGCTATTCACAAAACAAATTCAGTTGTTTATGAACCAACCTAACATACAGCACATAATGCTTTTGATCTCAAGCGGCTCCATGAGAGAAGAAGAAGGAAACAATCCATGCTATCCATAATTTAGGAGTAGACACTTCTTCGCGGGATCCAATTCTATTGCATATTTTAACTGGAAAATTGGACTCCGATACTTATACTGGGTATATGGAGATGCGAAAGGCTCCACGAGAGTTATCATCATTTGACGAACTAATCGGGTTCCTAGAGAGCAAGTTTACAGCTTTGGAACCCGTGAGCAAGAAGAAAAAAAATCATAATTTTTCCCAAACATAACAACGAAACAACAAAGGAGTTTGCTGCAAAAAACATCAACAACAACAATAATAGAACGAGATATACACCAAAAACTTATTTTACGCAACTAGAAAGAAACTATCCGCTGTGTGAACTGGGTCATATCTAGTGATGGGACTCGAATCACATTTGATTCGAATAATTCGAGTCATAACAGTTAGAGCTCGACTCGAATGAGATTTTATGTTAATTCGAATCAGCGTTTGATTCGAATCGGGTGATTGATTCGAATCAATTTCATCGATTCGAATCATTTTTATTGATTCGAATCTTGGTTGCGCGGAAAGCTTACCTTATTGATGAGAGACGAGTAGGATTTAATCAGTGTTTTTCTTAAAATTAAATTTAACTCGTTGAGAAAAGTATTTAGGTAGTTATTTTAGAAGAATAGTTAAGTAAATATTATTTAAATTTTGTAATAAACCCAGCTATTTGTGTTTTAGAAAGTAACAAAAATTGTATTTCAAATACGTTTATAATGTGAGTGAACATACATTGTGACTTTACAAAGATTATTTTACCCTTTCAAAAAAGTAGACTGAGTTTATCAAAATTAAAGTGCTCAAGTAATCATAATTATAACATTCCTATCCTTATATTTTTTTACGTGTGACATTGAATTTCGTGATAAGTTTTTGTTGTTATTGTGCCTGTAAAGTGTAAAATAAAGTGAACTTTAGTATAGATAGTACAGTGGACTTAAATTATTTGGTTAACGTTTTTATAGAGATACTTAGTGACTAAAACTTTAAAAAATATGGCACCAGCCAAAAAAAGCGTAGTTTGGGACTTTTTCACAAAAGCTGGAGAAAAATCGACATGCAATATGTGTAAAATCGAGTATAAAAACTCAAATACCACTACTAATTTAGTGAATCACTTAAAAAGAAAACATCCCGTGCAATACAATGATAAAATGAATATATCCGAATCAGAGCCAGAGCCGTCTACCAGTGCAGAAAATGAAGTTCCAAAAAAAAAGTCACAGACAACGTTGTTCCAGGTAACTTCCAAATTGTCAGGAGCCGAAAAACGTAAGATAGACAAAGCTTTATTAAATTTGATTATCTGGGATCACCAACCTCTGAGCATTGTTGAAGATAAGGGTTTTGTAGCATATTCCAAAATGCTAAATTCAAACTACCAACTCCCGTCACGTAAAACAATTTCCACAAACATGCTCGACGAACATTATAAGCTAAGTCGAGCCGCTGCCCAAGAAAAACTAAAAGGCGTGGATTACATTTCCTGTACCACTGACATGTGGTCCAGTGACAGCAATCGCAGTTACATTACATTAACCGCTCATTTTATCGTTGATGGCAAACAGCAAGCTATAACAATCAGCACAAAAGAAGCAGGTTTTGATCATGATGGAACTAATATAGCGCGCTCCATTAAAGAAACCCTGGACGAGTGGGAGATTTTTGACAAAATTGTCGCAATTGTCACTGATAATGCGGCAAATATGAAGAAAGCTGTCAATGAACATTTAAATAAAAGAAACCAGTATTGTGTAGCGCATACTCTCAATTTGGTAATTGGAGATTGCGTGAAAGACAAGAATCCTGATGCTAATATGGGTATTAATGTTGATGAACTCTCCGAACCGAACTTACCGAATTTCCAAAGTTTGCTCAGTAAATGTCGTACTATTGTTGCCCATTTTAAACACAGTGACAAATCCTCATATAAGCTCCGTCAAATACAAAAGCAGATGGAGTTACCAGAATTAAAGGTTATACAGAATGTTCAAACTAGATGGAACTCGCAGTATAACATGATGTCAAGGCTTCTCGAACTCAAAGTCCCACTAAGTGCCGCCATTGTTGCCATATCAAACTCTCCCGATAACCTTTCCAATGAAGAATGGGCTACTGTTGAAGAAGTTGTTAAAATATTGAAACCAGCAGAGCAAGCGACTCGAACCCTTTCAGGAGAAAATTACCCGACTATTTCTTCAACCATTCCGCTAATAAATTCAATGAAAGACTCAATTAGATACAAAAATCCCGAATCGGAAGTCGGAAAAAAGCTAAAAAACCTTTTGCTTTCTTTGCTGGATAAAAGACTAGGGATCCTTGATTGTAACAAGACTGCCTGCAAAAGTACTTTTTTGGATCCACGCTTTAAAAAAGAAGGATTTTGTTCAAATTCTGTTGCGGATAGAGCACAACAATGGTGCTTAACTGAGTTAACTCATATAATTTCAGAAACCAGATCCAGAGATGAACAACTGTTTACAAACGAAAACCTTCAAGAAAATTTAAGTATTACACAGTCAGTAGATCCAGCCAATAACACAATAAATGACAATGATGACGATCTTTGGTCGAGTTTTGATGAAAGAATGAAAAATATATCTGATTGCGCTCCTATCACTAATGCTGCAGTTTTAGTAAAGCAATATGTGGAAAGTAGTTATGTAGACAGGAAGAGTGATCCATTAAAATTTTGGGAAGACAGGAAAACCACTAACCCAGTTATGTACAAAATGGCCATGAAATATCTGTGTATACCAGCAACTTCTGTTCCATCAGAAAGGGTATTTTCGGAAGCTGGACTGTTGTGGAACCAGCGACGTAATAGGCTAGATCCTGAAAAAGTTGATCAAATTCTGTTTTTAAATAGTTTTTCTAAATTGCAGTAAGATTGGGCGGTTTTTTTTAATGAAACATTTTTCGTAATATTAGTAACGTTTATAATTTAGAGTTGATTGATATATCTTTTTTTCTTTATTTGATTATTATAAGCAACATCTTGCTAGTTTCCGACTTGTCCAACAAACAGTTTTTATTACTTATTTCAAAAAACTATTAAGTTTTGTTTGATTTCAGTTCAAAATAGGTATATTTTCGTAACTTTCTTTAATATTATTCATTAAAAGCATTTAAAATACCTGTTATACATTTATTTAATGTTATACCTACTTCATTTCACCTACGTTTATTTTTATGTAATAATTTCATATTGATTCGAATAATTGCACCGATTCGAATCTTCGTATTGATTCGAATTGATTCGACTCAATACTAAATATGAATCAAGTGTCAACTCGAATCATGATTCGAATATTTTAACAATGATTCGAATTCATTCGAGTTATAATTTTCGATTCGAGTCCCATCACTAGTCATATCTTAATACACTGCAAATCATTTTGTAACATGTCACCAGAAACTAAATTGAGGACGGTCAAAATACTATCTCCCCTCGATATCCCCTGAAAAATACGAAAGAATCGGCGCTCTACACATATACCCTGTTCGTTTAAGAAAGTTAACAGGGGAAAACTAAAAATGCACGTTATTGGCCAGAGATAAGGACATCGTAGGCGCACATGCTGGGTTTACATGGCGGTCAACGTTCAGTCAACATCTGTCTCTCGTACGGTGCGGACGCGTTATACAAGTGCACATCTTTGTTTTGTTTTAACCTGAACTGATTCCTGTTAAACCTGTGACACTGCTTGCTTATCGGATTGTTACCTGCTACCTCAGTGACCTGGCTTGCTAATTTGGACTGTTTCGTACTTTTATTCTGTGATTCGGCTTGAAATTGGACTGATTATTGGTGAATTATGGATAATTCACAAGAAGTGATAATGAAGAGGCGTAAACAGCACTTTTCTTCACAAGAAAAGGTAATGATACACAACTTGTTTGATACCTTTTTAAAGGAGACTCCACAAGCCTCGAAAAATGACATTGCAAAAACAATTGCTTCGTCATTAGGCATTCACTGGGTTTCCGTACACAGAATTGTAAATGAAAAGCAGAAGAAAGGCGTCCTTAAATCGCCGATAAAACAAACGACACGCAAATCTGTGATAAGCACGACTGACAGCTTCACTGAAAACGCAATAAGACGAATTATCCATGGATTTTTTTCAAGGAATAAAATTCCATCTCTAGATAAAATACTGGCGATAGTAAACGACGATGCAAGTTTAGCCAATTATAGACGGACGACATTTCACAAACTACTGAAACATATGGGTTTTAAGTTTGTGAAAAGAACTCGCAATAGTATGATGACAGACCGTGAAGATTTAGAATATTGGAGAAGAAACTACTTGCGGAGTATAAAGGAAGCCAGACACGTCAATTAGAAGATTTTTTATTTGGACGAGACTTGGGTCAACGAAGGTCATACGAATAATAAGATATGGGTTGACTCTTCAATTCAAAACGCAAGACAAGCATTCATGAACGGTTTATCTGTCGGCTTAAAGAATCCATCAGGTAAGATATTTCATTCTTTATGATTTTAGCACATTGTGAAATGCAAAACAATGAATCACTTAAGTAAAATTCCTTATCTATTGTATTTGCACATGTTGGTTCCATCTGGCCGGCTATTATCAATAGAAAGTTGCAGCTGCAACAAAATACAAGTTATTATTATTATGTTTTACTACAATTATGTCCTTTTGTTTCGCAGGTAAAGGGAAACGACTGATAATAACTCACATTGGAAGTGAAGACGGATTTGTGGAAAGCGGACTTTTGGTTTTCGAATCAAAAAAAACAGGAGACTATCATCAAGATATGAACTCGGAGGTGTTTGAAGGATGGTTCTCGAAGATGCTTGATGTAATACCAGACGGCTCAGTTATTGTATTAGACAACGCCCCGTACCATTCCAGAAAATTAGAAAAAATACCCAATACAAGTTCGAATAAAAATGAAATAGAAAATTGGTTAAAAGAAAAAAACTTATTGCCACCCACCAAGACAAAGAAAAAAGACTTGTTGGATATAGTGAAGGCCCACAAAAATAGGTACGAGGCGTTTGTCATTGACGAAATGGCAAAGAAAAAAAACAAAACCGTGCTACGCTTACCCCCCTATCATTGCGAGCTGAACCCGATAGAGTTAATATGGTCACAAGTAAAGGGGTACATAGCAAATAATAATAGAACATTTAAATTAGTCGAAGTAAAAAGGCTACTCAATGAAGCTATTAGTAAAGTAAATGCTCAGTCGTGGAAAGAATGCATCAAGCACGTTATCGAGGTCGTCGAGCCAAAAATGAGTACTGATAATACAACAGCTGAGAGATTCATTATAAATTTAGAAAATGATAATAGTGATACAGATGATGATTAAATATTATTATTTATTACAACCAAACATATGGTTTTATTTATGTGAGATACCCTAATCCTTCCCCAATTTCCCCATCCTTCATTTATTTAAAATTTTAACTCCTATTAACGGCTTACCAAATAGGTTATTATAATTTATGATAAATAAATGAATAATAACGAATAAGTAATAGAGAACCATTATTATCAAAAATCATCAGAAATGAATGTATTATAACAAAACAAATATTCCAAGCGACGGCATGTAAGCCGAGCCCGCCTGTGAGGTGCAGTTGTTTACGCCCATTGCCTGTTTTTTGTCCTTTTCAAATGAAATGCAAACAATGCAATGCAAATGCATACAAAGTGCAACAGAGACGGTGCTCTATTAACTTTGTTAAGCGGATAGGGTATAGAGACTGTTACGATATTGTCCACATACACCATCACTCCTTTAACTTTAATTCCCTAAAATCTTATCCATCATTCGCTGAAATACCGCTTGACTAGTAGCTAAGCCAAAAGGAACAACATTAAACTCATATAAACTCGTAGCCGTAACAAACACAGTTTTATGCTTACCTTCTGTAATCACCATCTGCCAGTATCCTGAGTTTAAATCCAGCTCAGCAAAGTACTTGACTCCTGCTTATTTATCAACAATATCATCAATACGCGGAATAGGATAACTATCCCTACAAATCTTCTTATTCAACCTCCTATAATCAACACAAAATCTCCAAGAATCGTCGGGTTTCTTAAGCCCTTAGATACTAACTAGTAGTCCTCTGATCCCAGTTAAATAACTGAAATCACTGAAATCAGTGACATATTAATCGTTTCAAATCAAGTACTTATGGAGGTCGACCGCCTAACTCTCTCGCTTTCGATCGCTTTGAAGACGAGGCGAAGAGGAGGCGTCATCTTGTCATTTCGAAAGCAATATGAAAGCAATATCAAAAGCTATAGGCTATAGCTTTCGATATTATTCGATATTATAATAGAAAGCGAGGCGAGGGCCTCGCTTTCAAAGCGATCGAAAGCGAGAGTGTTAGGCGGTTGGGGGGCTGAACACTATATATGAAAAATATAATGCGCTGACTAAAAGATCATACCAAAAACGCAGACTTATTGATGGTTTGGATTCAATCATAAAGGCAATAACCGGTAACCTTGATCAGTAAGATGTACTGTATTACAATAGAGCTATAAATGTATTGCAAAAGAATCAGGGAAGGTTCAAAAGCTAAAGTTAATTCTGGTGTTAGTTTAAATAAACAGTTTTTGGATGTACTTAAAACAACTCTATCTACTGTTACCGCTAATTAATATAAAATATACTACTCAAAACAAAATAAGGGCCACGAGGTATTTTTTCATTTTGGTGTAAATTATTAAACATTTACATATTGAAAGTAGTAAAATATTGAGTATACAAACTCTTTGATACCTTAACTTTTTAATATTGTAGTATTCATCTAATGCTGGCAACAATTTTAAATAAAATTTGATTTAAAATTATTTTTGAAAATTTTGATTGCATTTTCTTTGGCGTTTTGCTTTCCTTAGCTTCTTGGTTTATTAGAAATTATCAGAGTTCATTGATATCTCGAGTCAGAAACATCTTTTGCAATATGCCACAAGCACGCAGGCGTCATATGGACTCGCTGACAGCAACCAGAGCCGTTACAATGATTGAAGAAGGTCATTCGCAGCGATCTGTGGGTTTGCAATTGGGATTTTCTCGAAGAGCTATTCAAAATCTATGGAATCGTTTCCAAGAGACCGGCAGTGTTAGAAGAAGACCTGGTTCGGGCAGAGTTCGCGTTACAACAGCTCAAGAGGATCGTTACATTCGATTAAGTGCGCGCCGAGATCGCACAACGACGGCCCGCAAGCTGCAAAATCGTTTACGGCTCACAACGGGTACTCGTGTCAGTGACCAAACTATTCGTAATCGATTGCATGAAGACCAGCAGGCATCAAGAAGGCGAGTTGTCCGTATTCCATTAACCAGAAATCATCGTGCAAATCGTTTAAGATTTTCCCGTCAACATTTGGACTGGGACATAAACCAATGGGGCATGGTGCTCTTCACAGACGAATGCAAAGTTAAATTTTTTAACGACGATCGGCGTATTAGAGTATGGAGAAGACGCGGCGAGAGATTTTCAGAAGCCTGCATCCATGAAGTCGATCGTTTTGGTGGTCCAAATGTAATGATTTGGGGCGGGATAAGCTTACACGGCAAAACTGAGCTCGCTATTTTAAATGAGGGTACTGTTACTGCTCAGCGGTATATTGAGGAAGTCGTCAGACCACATGTGATCCCATTTGCCCAGCGAGCGGGTCCTGGATTCATGTTGATGCAAGACAATGCTCGTGCACACACGGCTCAAGCGACTCGGTTTGTACTGGAAGCGTCTCAAATTCAAGTCTTGCCGTGGCCGGCGAACAGTCCGGACTTAAATCCAATAGAGCACATGTGGGATCAGTTGAAACGAAGAGTTAGAGACGGTGATCAGGAAATCCACAACCAACAGCAACTCATCAACGCTGTTAAAAGAGCCTGGGAAGAGATTCCAATGGAAAATGTCAGGCATTTGATTGAGAGCATGCACTCCAGGCTTCAGGAGTGCGTAACGAAACGAGGGGGGCATACCCGTTACTAAAAGATGAGCATGGAGTATTTTCTTTTGTTTTCAGTAAGTTTACATTGTTTTTATTTTTAACCTTAAATGTGTTTTTTCTTTCTAAAGCAAATAAATTTTTTAATCATTATTATTGGAATAAATTTATTGGTGTACACAGTAAAAACAACATTAGTTTTCGTTATGGAGACAAAAAAATTAATATTGGTTTTATTATTTTTATGGTACAGACAAAATACCTCGTGGCCCTTATTTTGTTTTGAGTAGTATATATGAAAATTTAATGAAATCATAAAAGAAATTAATATCACAAACTATAGATTATATAAAAATTAACAGTTTGTTTAATTTGTTAAAAATTAATTTGCAAATAATTCTGGATTATGTAGTTTCGTTAGAAAATGCCATTAGTTTTTCTAAGCTAGGTGTCACTCATTACAGTGTAATCAGCTCATCAAACATTCGATTTATAATAAATACCTCAAAAGATCTATAGAGATCTCATCCACCAATAACTCTGATTGGTCATAGGACCAATCAGTTATTGGTGGATGAAAACACTAAAATAAGAGATTATTACGATATTATTAATTGTGGATCTTATTTTGTAGATAATAAATTCCTATTCCTACTTCTAATAGTACTATATTAATTCCACCTAAACCTTATCTGGCAATGAATAACGACTACTATTATTATGTATATAAACCAAGAGTGTAAGAGATTTCTCGAAATCTATTACTGTCAAGAGCAAGAATTGATAGCCACTTTTAAAACCACCAATGACTGCATATACCTATTTATATTAGAACAAGAATTGTCTAAAAGTTGTGAATATACACATTTTAAGGCCAGTACTGAATTGATACAGAAACTTGATGATGCCCATTATATATTATTTTGCACTAACAATACAAAATTTCATCTGGAGCTTAACCGCCTAACTCGAAGCGAGAGCGAGAGCGAGAGTGACAGTGACAGCGATGCACTAGTCCTCGCTCTCGTTTCGAGCGACTGCCTAAAATTGGAGTACTCTCATTGTCGCTCTCGCAGTCGAGAATGAACGATGGACTGGCGATATTGCGTTTTGTTTACGCATATTGTTTTAAAATTACACTATGGTTTTTATTGAATAAAATACAGAGTTATTTTTAAATTACTTTATTTTATAGTGAAACGTATTAATATATGTTGTTTTATATTTTAGTTAATAAGATGAGTAAAATAAAAGCTGTCAATCCCAAAATAAAAAAATCTTACAATGTAAAAACAGAACGCAGCTGAACGCAGTGGGTGAGGGGGTTACCAAAACTGTGAAAGAGTGGCGCCAAGTGAGTGATATTTAAGTCAGTAAAGCTTACTGTGATGTGATATTTGATAACAAAGTTATAAGATACTTTTTATTTGTTTTTGTTTGATAGTTTGGAGATGAGCCACCGGACATTGTGTTGTGGTGTGTCTTGGCTTATCTAGTTGTTTACTGTTCATTGTGTTGTGATTAATAAGGGCGATGGCTTAACTAACACCTTTCTATGTATTGCGCTTTAGTACTGGAGTGACCAAAAGTACAAAGTGAAGAAGAAGGGGTCAGCAATGCGACAGCATGGAAGTGGGACTGGTGGTGGCCCATCATGGGACGGCATTTTGACCCCATAGAGGACTAGTGCGTCCTGTTAGCACATAAAAACGCTACAACCTTTCACTTCCGGATACCAGCACCAAATTTTTAGGGGTTGTTAACCATAATATCCTGACTTCAAAAGTGCGGGGAGACAACATTTTTAGGGCCTGGTTCCCCTGTTATGACCAAAACAAAATGGCGACCACCGTGACTGAAACATCTGCGTATACCAATGAAATCTAAATTTATATACTAATGTGGGGCATCAAATGAAAGGGAATTAAACAGACTTCGACAATATTTATTGTTGAATCTTCAAATCGCAATAAATCATTATATTATATTATTTAAATAAAAAATTTAAAACAAAAATTCTTTTTCGTATATTATTCTAAATTAAGCACTCAATTTTAAAAACAATGCACACGAAAAAAACAATACACAACTACCTATAATTTAGTTATTACATAAGTTAAAATACAATGGCAGCAACATGCTGCATAAGCAAAATGTTATTAATAGTATTATAATTAATTGCTATTTAATAAAATGTTATGTAAGCAAGCGCTAACACACACTCACCGATTAGATGCCTGAGATACGGGTAAACTAGTTTACTTAGTTTAGGTATCACTTCGTTTATTTTGCACTACTAACCCTAATTTTAAAACTTTACAACAGGGATGCACAGACTACGGCCCGCGGGCCGCATGCGGCCCGCCGGTCGAATACTGGTGGCCCGCCGACAGCAAAAATAATACTCTCGTACATTCGAAAATATTGAGTTCTATTCCAGAATAAAACCAATAACAAATGTTCGAAAAGTAATTTGAATCTCGCGCGCGCGCTCTATCAATCTTATCGGTGCGCCGTGCATGCGTCGGTAACAGCGGTCGGTAATGTTCGTGCTGATCTCGGTTAAATTCGTTTTCTTGAGGAAGCGCGCCGCGTTATACTGTTCGAGCGAGCGAGATAGCAATAGTCCCAAATTCCCGATAGCTCGCGTAGGTAGATACACGAAGCTTCCAGAGTCGGTTTCGAGATTTCTCCAGACAGTTTTCGACTCTATGCGCGTGGTATAAAAGCCACGCTAACCGCAGCGACCGACAGTTCGGTTTTAATTTGAGTAAAGTGTCGTTAGTTCTAGTGTAGTGTTTTAACTCGACTAGCCGGTGTCATAATTATAATATATTTTGATCCACATTCAACGTAGATTTCCCGTCAAATGCCGTGTATAATTGTGTTGTGAAATCGTAAGTAAAACTGTTATTAATTTTATCTACATATTTTATCAATTATTTTTGGTAATTAATTAGGAACTGTAATTGGTTTTAGGTGCTGTGGTAATCCTAGTCAGGATTAAAACGCAACATGGACATGCCAGGAACTAGTAAAAAACGTAAGGTTAAAGATGAAAATCGGCAGTTTCAAGAAATTTGGACTGAGAAATACTTTTTTGTATGGTCGCATAACAAAGTCGTTTGTTTAATTTGCAAGAATTCTGTTGCGATTGCAAAGGAATATAATGTAAAAAGGCACTATGAAACGCAGCATCCTACTTTTACGAAGTTTACAGGCGAATTAAGAAAGCAAAAAGTTTTGTCTTTAAAACGGGAGCTTATTGGTCAACAAGCTATGTTTACAAAACCCATTCAAGATACAGAAACAGCTACAGAAGTTAGTTATGAAATTTCTCGAATGATAGCAAAGCGGAGTCGCCCCTTCAATGATGGGGATTTTGTAAAAGAATGCATAGAAATTGCCGCTAAGAAAATGTGTCCAGAAGCAGCAAAAAAGTTTGAGAAAATTCAACTGAATCGTATGACCATCCAAAGACGAATTATGTCTTTGTCAGATAATATTGCGGAACAATTAAATGAAAAAACTAAGATAATTGATTTTTTTTCATTAGCACTCGACGAATCCACTGATATTAGTTCCACAGCTCAACTTCTTATATTCATACGAGGTGTTACTCAAGATTTTGAAGTCTTCGAAGAGTTATTAGGAATGTGTTCATTGAAAGGTCAAACCAGAGGAGTTGATATACTCAATGTACTTTTGGACGAGTGTTCAAAAACTGATTTGGACTTATCGAAATTATCGGGAGTTTCGACTGACGGTGCTCCTTCGATGATTGGTGTCAATTCTGGGCTAGTTACTTTGTTGAAAAAGCATTTGCAAGAAAAAAACTTAAACGCTGAAGATCTCATGCAGTTTCACTGCATTATACACCAAGAAGCCCTCTGTTCTAAAAAAATTGAATTTGAAAATGTCATGAAAGTGGTAGTTTCGACTGTGAATTTCATAAAATCACGAGGACTCAATCACAGGCAATTCAAACAATTCCTTGATGACATTGAATGCGAACATGGAGATTTACTGTATTATACAGAAGTAAGGTGGCTAAGTCGTGGATTGACACTGGAACGATTTTTAAATTTAATAGAAGAAATTGATATTTTTCTGGCGGAAAAGCAAAGGGACGTCCCGGAACTTAAAAGTCCTGATTGGTTGTGTGATTTGGCTTTTTTAGTTGACATTACAAATCATTTGAATGTTTTGAACACACGGCTTCAAGGCAAAAATCAACTGATATCCCAGCTCTACGCACATGTATCATCCTTTCAATGCAAGCTGACACTTTTCAGATCGCAATTGAATTCTGGAAATTACAATCATTTTCCGAATTTTAAGAAAATGGCTGAAAAATTCAAAAAAACTGCTATTAATTTCAGTTATGTAAAAAAGCTAGATATTTTGATTCAATCTTTTCAAGACAGATTTTCGGAGTTTAAAACAGTGAAACCTCTGTTGGACATATTTAGCAATCCTTTCACGATTTCAGTTGAAAATGCGCCAGAGTTAATGCAGTTAGAAATTATCGACATTCAGAACGACCAAGATTTACGCAACAAATTCAACGAAGGAGACTTGCTGAACTTTTACCGCTGCATTGATAAAAATACGTACAAAGAGTTGCGCATAAACGCTCTGAAATGTGCAAGCTTATTTGGTTCTACCTATATATGTGAACAAACCTTTTCAATCCTAAATAATAATAAAACAAAAAATCGAAACCGCCTTGCAAATGAAAGTTTGGAAGCAGTTTTACGTGTTGCTACAAGTAAATTTGAGCCAAATATAAAAAAGATTGTAAGCACTATGCAGTGCCACGCTTCAAATTAATAAATTCTTTTTCAATTTGAATACATTATTATCAATTTTTCATTGTCTTTAATTACCTATACTTCTGGTGGCCCACCATCAGTTCATAATTTGCCCGAGTGGCCCCTAGTCTTAATAAGTCTGTGCATCCATGCTTTACAATATAAGCGGCACTCTTGTAATGCATTATATTATTATGCAGACAAATGTTATTTTATAAGTTTTATGTATTTAGTCTTAACTTAAGACTCTTAAGTTTTACACAGCAAATAAATTTATTCTTATTCTTATTATTCTTATTCTTATAAGTATATTAAACTTTGAATTACAACAATTGGTCGAAAAATAAGCAAAATACAGTGATTTTGAAAAGACGCGGCGCGGCAGTGACACGGATTTCGGATTTGCAGACGTAGGACTTTTTTGTTACATATTATTATTTTTATTATGCCAATAGATAGGCCTAATTAAGGCGATCAGGTCTTATTATGGCAACTTTTTTGTAAACAATACTATACGAGAAAAATTGAATACAAAAAAAATTGTATGGGATGATAACTAACATGCTCTATAAGTACCTACCCCAAGTCCTGGCAGATCCCGGCTTGATATTTTGTAGGGTTAATTAATCTATGGATGTTTATGGGTGTCCCAAAAATCAACGTCAAGCCGAAAATGGTTGATAGGCCAGGTGGTGAGAGTTATCAGAAAAATAATTAAAAAAATCTAAGTTAAGTACTTTTCAAATTATTGACATAAATGTTTTTTTTAAGAAAATTGACAACTTGTGATGATCTTTTAAGTACTGTGACTACAAATCTTTACTTTTCATAAAAAAAAATTTTGTGGTGTAATCCTCAATAACCCTTCTGTTAACTACAGTCTAAAATTAAAACACATCTGCCTCAGTTTTAAAGAAAATATCACTTTTTTGCCCCACCATGTAGTAAAAATTATTACATCGCCCAACTTTAACTGACTGTACTGAAAAAAAAATGTACTAGGCTATTTCGGCAAGTGACTTTAAAAGTTGGCGTATTTAGTCAGGATTCCAAAAAGGTATAATACTAGCTAGATTATTCATTAAATAAGAAAAAAAAAACATTTTTCGAAAGAAACCCGTTATTAAGCTAATTCTTTTTACTCAGAAAAAATGCTTTTATTGCACGTTAGGCTTTCTCTAAGTCCCTAATTTTCAGGTAAAAGTTTGAGTGAGATGGATAGTGACCTTTTTAGTCAAGTGTGAGCGAGACAGATAGATACGCCACTTTTACCAAGATGAGTGAGACGGATAGATACGCCACTTAGGCCAGTGTGAGTGAAACGGATAGTGACGCCATCTTGGCCAAACAGTGACCCACAGGCACAATATGCATTACTGCAGCAGTACGTTACGCTCCTTCGTTTACTGCGCATCTTTCTGTATTCGTGTTGATTTCGTGCTTACAACTTACGGCTTTGTGTATTGGACTCGATTGCCTTGTGAATTGGATTTGTTATCTGACCGTTTCTGACGACTCTGGCTTTCTTCTGGACTATACTGATCGCGTGATTGTAAAGTGTGACTACCACCATGCCATCTCGGTACACTGTTGAAGAGTATGCAAACATGCACCTCATTTATGGGGAATGCAGATGCAATGCAAGTGCTGCAGCTAGACTTTATCGAGAGAGATATCCAAACGCTCAGCGTTATCCGGATCATCGAGTGTTTGTGAATGTTCACCGGTCACTCTTAGAGGGTCGATTTCCAAATCAAATGGCTAGTGAGGGAAGACCCCTCATACCCTACGAGGACACAGTTCTACAAGAAGTCGCACAAGATCGAAGTACCTCAGTACGTGAAATTCAATTGAGGACAGGAGTGTCTAAAAGTACCGTTCACCGAATTTTAAAGAAAAACGAGCTCCACCCGTACCACGTACAACGAGTACAATGTCTTTTACCTCGTGATTACCCTGAAAGAGTTACATTTTGTCAAACGATGTTGCAAAAGCACAGGGAAGATCCGCGATTCTTGGACAAAATAATATGGTCCGATGAATCAACGTTCAAAAAGGATGGTTACATGAACCTCCACAATTTACATGAGTGGCATGTGGAAAATCCACATTTGATGCGAGAAGACAGATCGCAGTATCGCTTTAAAGTGAACATGTGGACCGGCATTGTAAATGGGAAAATTATTGGACCATTTGAGCTGCCGGAGAACTTAACCGGCGAGGTCTATTTGGACTTCTTACAAAACAACCTACCACAATTATTAGAAGATGTGCCGCTAAGCATTTACG
>CAUJAO010000253.1:0-25877 GCA_963082485.1 Eudonia mercurella
TTTTACATCTTTTAGTATTATTATTGGGTGCTTATCATATTGCTGTGATAGTACGCTCTGAAAAGAAAGTGTACTCATGTTATTGTTAATGAGCAGTTTCTATAGTTGTTTATACTAGAAGTTTGTAAATAAAATATGGATGGATCTATTTACTACTACTATTGGGAATGAGAATGTTGTGTAATATTAACTATTTTAAACAATTGTAAGCATCTTCACTAATGATGACATTAGAAATTAATAAAAAATTCGATTAGGCACAAAATTGAAATTCGAATTACTTTTAAGACTGTCATTTATTTAATGATTAGATATTTAATTGATGTTTCGAATGTCAAACATTAAGGAAAGTAGTAGAAACAACTTTCAGATGCCAACTCATCTATGCATCAATATTATAAACTAATTGCTAACGCATGAAAGCTAGATGAAACAACTGGAGTGTTTATTAGAGCACAACTGTGCTGCCTTGTAAGTAACTTAAACACGATAGCAATTGACCTACATTGCGTCGCGGGCGAATTAGGTAGGTAGATACCAACCTCGAAATACGGACTGCACGCTGACAGAGACTACTTTATGTGCCTTGAGCGTCTGCCCTTCCGCTGCTATGGGTGCAGTCCACATGAATGCCTTTTCCAGAAGGGTGTCGAATACAGACACCAGCGTCGACTGGTGGTTGTTCCACCGTAAGCAGAACTGTTGATCGTCATCCATGATGTTGCCACTCGCCGCGCCCGCAGCCCTACGACACCAAAGCACGAGATCAACACACGAACAACAAACCTAATAAACACCACGCATTAACTAGGCCATCGGAAAACTTCACAAAGACCACACAAACATATCATTGTACGTTATCCTGCGACTGCGTAAATTATCTCACCGAATCACTTCATAAGATGAGATCACGCACCAACTTAACTAATTTAACTTTGTGGACCACATACGTCTCGTCGTAAGCGACGCGGCACAAAGAAAATGGCCGCTTTTCCAGTGCGACAAAAAATAAAATGGCGACGAAAATTCTAAGTTTTACTTTTTTCTGGGATAACTTTTCAAGACACTTGTTGTTGGTTCAAGTTCATCGTTCCCTCGATACGGGAAACTTCGAAAAAGTTTATAGTCAACAAAGAACTTCTCCGAAACTTCACTTTGAAAGTTCACGAGTGGAAATTTTCAAGATGAAAACTCGTAACAATAAGTTAGCCCTTATCACGTTCGTAATACCACACAGAAAATGTGAAGCACTTACCTTGACTATTTCATTAACTATTTTATTGTTTGGTTACGTTATTAAACGTAGTTTGTATAGAAATATAACACTGCCACATGAATTTTAACACTTTTGCACACCCGCCAGCTTTCTTGATTGAAAACACTGAACTAAAACTATGCTATGTTGCAAGTTTAGAGAAAGGCACCTCTATAAAAATCCAAACGAAGTACAAGTTGGTGGAAGCGACGCGAGTGACCCAAAATAAGCTCAGGGAATGTTGCCATTAGTAAATAATTAGAAAGCTTGAGAAATATAATTCGTAACTGTTTCAACAACATTTATTGTTTAATTAGTGTAGGAAATAAATAAGTACGTAAATCAAGTTTTATTTTAAATAGTAGTCTTATTTTATAAATCACAATAAGTTGTTTGGCAGGCAGCGCCATCTTCAGCAAACATTTTGCATTGAAACTACTTTACTGTCCGCGCTCCATTCAGTGCTTTTGAGCGGGAAAAATGAACGAACACTGAGTGTGACTCTGCTGACTGTGTAGTGCAGGCAGTGAGTCATTAAATTGTTGTTAGCAAAATATGAGTAGGTATAGATAGTAGGTACCTACATATCAACTATTGAGATGTGAATGCCATTAATATAGAATAGTGGTCGCCCGGGGGTCGAAATTCGACCAATTTTGCACAAAATGTAATTTTTTTTTTTTTTTTTTTTTTTATTTATTTATTCAGGAAAACAAACAGTCATACACAATAATAAAATTTACAAAACAATTTACAAACAGACCAGATAGTTCCATTAAATGATACAAATATAGAATATTTGAGTTTGCACAATGGACCTTAACGCCTATCCAAAATAAAATCAAAGACATAAAAAATAATGAAAATTAGTAAATATCAGTTCATTTAAACCTGTTGTCTATTAAAAATTACATCACCAATTTTTTGTTTAAAAGTTGATAACGATGAAGAAAAAATGTCAACATCTGTTAAGTTATCGTCATAATATCTACAAGAACGCCTAATAAAAGTGTTTCTAGCATAATTAGTAGAATAAGGAGTATTATAAAAGGTACTTTTAGAACGCGAGGAGACTCTTGGGATTTTGAAATTAATGAGTTCTAGTAATGAAGAAGAATCAATTTTACCGTTGATTATTCTGTAAAGAAATGCTTCATCCAGATAAACACGTCTATTTTCTAAAGAGTATAGTTTATGTCTTTTAGAGGCCGTCTCATAGTCAACAAAAGAATGACCTGTCCGATATTCTAAGGCTTTTAGAAATTTGTTTTGAATTTTTTCTATGCGAGCAATATGAACGGAGTATTGAGGATTCCAGACGACGCATGAAAATTCTAACAAAGATCGAACGAAAGAGTAGTATAGAACCTTATAAGTAAACGGCTGTTTAAATGGTCTAGCTAGGCGAAGAATCATTCCAAGCTGCTTGTAAGCTCTAGATACAATGTTATCAACGTGCAAGTTGAAATGTAGCTTGGCATCAAGTATTACTCCTAGGTCCCTGATTTCATATACACGTTTTATTTTTTTACCAGAGATCACATAATTGAAGGTTGTAGGGTTAAGTTTACGAGTGAAAGATATTGTATAACATTTATCAGAATTTAGGAAAAGTTGGTCTTTGTCACAGTAGAGTTCAAATCTATACAAATCAGACTGCAATTTCAGGCAGTCGTCAGAGGTAGAAATTGTTCTAAAAATCTTAGTGTCATCTGCATAAAGCAGGTAGTTTGTATCATAAAAACAAGAACCAACATCGTTAATGTAGATTGTAAACAGAAAAGGGCCTAAATGTGAACCCTGCGGAATGCCCGAGG
This sequence comes from Eudonia mercurella, assembly GCA_963082485.1. NCBI lineage: Eukaryota > Metazoa > Arthropoda > Insecta > Lepidoptera > Crambidae > Eudonia > Eudonia mercurella. The sequence continues at coordinate 3,073 of CAUJAO010000253.1, forward strand.
GAATTTGGAGAAATCTTGAAGTGTAACCTTTCAAAGCTACAGCCTGGCTTCGATTAGAGATATAGGAACATAGCCAACGAAGTAGGTCACCGTGTATACCGAACTTTGACAATTTCGTGACAAGTATGGAATGGTTTATTTTGTCAAAAGCTTTAGAAAAGTCGGTATACACGGCATCAACCTGATAGCCCGCGTCAAGAGAGTTCAGAAGAAAGTCTGTATACAACACTAAATTAGTGTAATATCACTCATATTATTATTCACTTTTATCTTTCGGCGCATCTTCTCCATTCTGAACTTTACTACCTATGCCAAATCAGTCACACACAAAACTAATACTAATAAAGAAAAGTAAAGATTCTAGTATTTCTATCCACCAATTTATTAAGCACTTATCTTTATTAAACAGATATAATTTCACTAGAAAAAACAATCAGTCTCGGGAAATCTAGATCCTGAGACTGGTTGATTTCTTTCTAGTAAAATTTTATCTTGTAAGCATTGAGTAATAATGCCTTAGTGCTTGTACGAGGGGCGTTCAAAATATTCTCGGTAAGTCTCAGTCTTAAAAGTTTGATATTTTTATTTTTCAATATACTCCCCCCCTATGTTCATACACTTATAAGATCGATCAATTATTTTTTTTAATCCCTCATAAAAATATTTTTTATCTTTGGTGTAAAAATGCTCCTCCACGGCCGTCTTCAACGCTTCATCGTCAGAAAATTTATTTCCACGCAGATCCTTTTTAAGATTGGGGAACAAAAAGAAGTCGCTTGGGGCTAAGTCCGGACTATAGGGTGGATGAGTAACAGTTTCAAACCCACATTCAACAATAGCTGCCTTGGCAATATGAGCAGTATGGACAGGGGCGTTGTCATGCAGAAGCAGAACACCTTTGGTTTACTTTCCTCGCCTCTTTTCTTTGATCGCATCTCTTAATTGACGTATAACGTTAGCGTAGTACTGCCCTGTGATATTTACACCTTTTTCTTTATAATCGATAAGCAAAACTCCTTCACAATCCCAAAATATTGTGGCCATGACCTTGCCAGCTGACGGGATTACCTTGAACTTCTTGGGATGAGCTGAACCCTTAATGTGCCACTGCATGAACTCCTGTTTGCTCTCTGGGTCATAATGATGAACCCAGGTTTCATCTCCAGTAACTATTTTTTGCAGCACCTCATCGGGATTTTCACCACACAGGTCGATAAAATCTGAACAGCAAGCCACACGCATATCCTTTTGAAGAAGCGTCAGCATTCGCGGAACCCATCTTGCACTTACTTTTGACATATTAAGATGGTCATGTATAATGTCATGTACGGTACCAATAGAGAGATTGGTTACTTGAGCTATAGATTTTACCTTCACTCGGCCGTCTTCCAATATAAGTTTTTCCACTTTATCAATATTTTCTTGTGAGGTAGCCACTACAGGCCGGCCAGGTCTAGGGTCATCTTCAATACTCTCCCTTCTACGCTTAAATTCGCTTGACCATTTTTGAATAGTAGATAAAGAAGGAGCAGACTCACGGTAAACACAATCCATTTCCTCTTTTATGGTTTTTTGATTTTTACCCTGTTTTGTCAAGAATTTTATGACGGATCGGTGCTCTAATTTCGTTAAAATTGTTAATTCGCTCATGGTGTTCATGTTTGTTCGGCAAATGCAGAAAAACAAAAGAACATCTCGGTTCCAATTTTACTTTTTTTAATGTCAATGGATGAATCTTAGCGGCCAGCAACAAATTTATATATAAAAGAGGTTGTAACGTATCAATACCGAGAATATTTTGAACGCCCCTCGTAAGTATACCTACCTACTTATTAGAATTGTAAATGCAAAAATTAAAATATTAAAAATATCTTTATTTTAATTCAGCTTTTCACTTTCAAAAACCAACAAGTTTTTATAAACATAAGTAATAATAATAATAATAATAATAATTTTTATTTGACATAATCTTTAGTACAAATTCCTATGAAGACTCTGACACCCAAACTAGGCTAAATGCCTGTATCTCAGGAGTCAGTGGCTTCTCCCACTTAAATACGACAACTATCATGTCAATACCTATAAAAGAAAGCCTAAAATGATTTTAAGTAGGTGGTTTATGTATGCACGTATAATAAAGTAACTAAGTATAAATAATATATATAATTTGATAAATAATATACCTACATATAAAATAATATGATTTAATAAATAGAAATAAGTATCTCATAAAATATGTTAATATAATGTGTATTGTATAATTATAAAACTTAAGTCTTTAGCCCATTATTGTGAACAAATCCTCCGTTTCGTCATAGTTTAATGACAAAAGCCAAGATTTGACAACCATTTTACATTCGTGAGATGGTAGAGGGTAGAAATTTAAATTTTTATTTATTTTATTATAGAGGTAAACTGATAAATATGCACGTTGTCGCCTTGCAAAGGCAGTACGGCACCCTACGGGAGAGATTACATTAGGTGTAAGACGTTTATTACGGCAAAGCTCCGGATCATAGGGGGTTTTGGCATGTTGTTGAGTTACAATATTATAAACGAATAATTGCCTGATAGTGAGTAGTTTACACTGTTGGTATAAAAGCTTAGTTGGGAATCTATAGGGTTTAAAACTCATCACTTTTAGTAGAGACCTTTGAGCCCTTTCGAGCTTTATCAGATAAGTTTTACAAGCACCCCCCCACGCACCCACACAATATCCGATCACCGATTGAGCCAGGGCAAAGTACACAGAGCGTAAGAGCTCAAATTCGGCAACATGTCGTAGCCTTTTGAACGTCCAGATTAATTTGCGTGTACGCGCTGTTACAAGTTCAATGTGAGGAAGCCAACATAATTTACTATCCAATATAATGCCAAGGTATTTAATAGTATCTGACTTTGTGATATTAACACATGAACATTCATGCTGCATTACACATGTGTGAATTTTTAAATTTATAACAGGCGTCTCAGAATGTACCGTGTGAAATTGTAAAAATGTAGATTTTGAGATATTCAAAGTAAGCAAATTATTACAGAGCAATTTTGCCACATTTAGCAGTCCAGTTTCAGCAGTATTTTGAACCTCAGTCCAGGTGTCCCCATAAAATATCAAAGCTGTGTCATCGGCATAGGTAAACAATTTGCCATTATTTAGTGTCATATTGCACAAGTCGTTGATGTAAATGAGAAAGAGACTTGGACCAAGTATACTACCCTGTGGTACTCCGAAAGTTACAGTGGCGTCCGAGCTAATAAAGTTATTAATCTTAACCCTTTGCACACGATTACTAAGAAAATCTTTAAAAATAAGCAAGGCTGAATCTCTTATTCCAATTTTTTCTAGTTTGTCTACAAGAGTGGGTATCGAAACAGTATCAAACGCCTTGGCAAGGTCAAGAAATACACCAATACATTTTTGTTTCCTGTCGAGTTTTTCAGTGACATACTCAGTCAGGCTACCAACGGCGTCATCTGTCGACAGATGCGATCTGAACCCAAATTGGGAGTTTGACAATATGTTGTATCGATTTAAAATTTGCATTAGACGATTATTTAGCATCCTCTCCAAGATTTTAGAAAGTGCAGGAAGCACAGAAATTGGCCTATAGTTTGACACACAGTTTCGAGCTCCACTCTTGTAGACTGGAGTAACGAGAGACCTCTTAAATACCTTAGGGAAACATGCTTGCTCAAAACAAGATTTAAATAAAACCGTTAGCGGTGACACGATAACATGCCTCACCATTTTGAGAAATTGAGCTGGTATTGAATCCCAACCAGTAGCACAGTCGTTTTTAAGGCTTAATATAAGAGATTCTACTTCAGATTCGTCTGGTGGAATAAGAGCAAATGAATTTATTAAACTATTGCTTTTTTCGTTTTTTTCACAGTGTCCTCTATTTTCAGTGATTTTATCAGCTAGTTCTCTACCAATGTTAGAAAAATAATTATTTATTTCTTCAACCGAGTCTGATGGATTAGGCTTTGTGATTAAATCGTCAGCAGAAGATTTTTTATTTGTACAATCAGTAATACGTTTAATTGCAGACCAAGTTTCTTTACTCGTTTTTGCACTTTTTAGTTGAAACTTATCGTATTGGCATTTTAGTCTTTTTAAAAGTGAGCAACAGAAATTTCTGTAGCGTTTGTACGTTATTTGAAGAATTTCATTTTGAGGATTCTTTTTTGACTTGATATGCAATTTATCTCGATGACGGATACAGCGAAGCAAACCAGGTGTCATCCAAGGCTTAAGAGATTTTTTGCGCCTGGGGATCTGTACTTTTTGCGAGTTAGTTTTAATAGCAGATGACAGTATTTCAACAAATCGGTTAGCAGCTGATTCGGCATCACACGTACTAGTAATAAAAGTAAAATCAGCAGACTCAATATATTTTATGGCACCACTAAAGTTAATTTTATCGAAAATAGACAGGTCATGATCACTAGTTCTTTTGCGGTCAAGAGATAAATCTACTAAAATGGAAGCGTGATCAGTTACAGTGGAGTTCATAACAATAACTTTAGTTGATATTCCAGTTTTAACCATTACATGATCCAGACAGTTATTGAGTCGTGTCGGATATGTGTGGCCCGGTAGGAAACCTAATTCACTTGTCAGATTTAAATAAGAATTACTGTTACTGTCACAGTTTCCAGGTTTTATATCGATATTGATATCACCTAATAAAAATACATTACTTAATTTTATAGATTTAACAATATTTTCCAAAGTGTTTAGAAAGCGATCTGTATTGTGAAACGATGGTGATCTATAAATTGCTAAGAGAACAATATCTGGTTGTAATTTTAATAACAAAAAATTTGCATCTTTGGGATCTGGTTCTTCAACTATACAGTTAATGTTTTGTTTGGCATATATTATAATACCATCATTTTGGTTTAAACATTTACTCGAAAAATAAGATGTATAATTTTTGAGACTGGGAATTGGCTTTTTATCGTGTAACCAGCATTCGGTCAAGATTATTACATCAGGATCAAAAGAAAGACGAGCTAAATGTGCCAAAAATCCATCTAAGTTTTTGTATACGCTACGAATATTTTGTGTTATAATTTTAAGAGAATTACACGATTGCTTAACTATATCGTTACAACCCTCTGCATCACAACTGTAAGCAGTCGCCACCGTCAAACTATCAATATCACTATTAATATTATTAAGTAGTGCTGTCATTTTGAAAAAAAACAAGAACCAACAGTCGCGGCTGTTTGTGGCTGAATAAGTTCATTTAGTATATAAGAGCTTAAATTCGTAAGTATAACGGGACTAAAAATGTGGTATAACAATACAATACCTACCAAAGAACAGTATTTATAAAATGTAATAAATAATTTAGTGTTTGATACTTTTGTATAAATTATAAATATAGTATATAGATAAGTGTAACATAGCATACGATAGTAAAAATATAATAATAACACAATATTTAAAAAAGCAAGCAATACAAGTAAGTTTCTTACAAACAGAAGAATTTTCGTAGGCCAAAGCAGGGTTCCGGGAACGTTAAATAGTCATTTTTCTTTCCGTAGTTTGGTCAAATCACCTTCACAATCGATTCTAATATGCGGCTTACCCTCATCTTGTCGTAGGTAGGTTCTTCCAAACGAGGTCCAACAGAATTTGTACCCATTTTCTTGAGCAAAAACTCGTGCTAGGTAATTTAATCGTTTTGCATTGGGCGATAGACATTCTGATATAAAGAAAGGCTTAGCCGGACCCTCCAAATTCAAGAGTGTCGTGTTTAATTTGTTAGCAGGATTCTTTCTATTGAATTTACGCGCCTTTTCCAATATATTATCTTTTGTTATAACGCTTCCCAGGTCTACAACAATATTTCCACTTCCAGTTTTGCTTTTCGTACGATAAATATCTTTGATTTCTTGTTTCTGAACTGGAACTTCGATGATTTTAGCAGCCTTCATAAATATTTCGCACAAATTATCATTATTCTCACTGGCCCGTTTAGGGATATTTCTTATTTCCAGTTTTGTCGAGAGAGATGTTCGTTCCAAGAACTCGATTTTCTTTTCCAGCTCTTTATTTTATATTTATAAGTAGTCTATCAATATACCATTAGTTAAAAATAAGGAGTAAGTTAGGAACAAAATAATTAAATAGTAATGCCTAATAAATTATATATTATGCTACGCAGCTGAACAAAATTGCCACAAGGCACTACTTAATCTGTGACAAGGCGCGTATCGGAACACGGAACAATGTACACAAGCTGCCGACTGTTCGGATTAAACAAAAGGCGCATTGTACATGGTCTAGAAGACAAATTTTAATGTGATAATTACAAAAAATTTGTAATGTAACATTTTAATGCCAAATGTAATAAATGAGCATGCTCTACATAATTTCGTCTTTTTCTGTCTAAACTGTATTTGTACATTCATAGCAAGTGATGTCATTTTGAAGCCAAAAAATTAATGGCAGTTATTTATCATTAGTTTATACTTACTACAAAAAATGTTAAATAGATTTATGACATTTCACTTGTGTTTACGATGATTGACAAATAAGCTAAATATTTTTATTACTTATGTCATTTTGTAACTTTCGATTCCCAATTATATCCGGTCTTTGTACTACTGGGAGCCTAATCAGGGCCTAGTGAGTAACTATTAACTAATCTGTGCTAGTGTGAGTTTTGTTTACTATCCGTATTCATACGATTACGTTTACGAAAACGAAAATTATTATGGCATTGAAGCAGCGCCTCCTGGCGGCATACGAAAGGATTTTGAATGGCGAATGAAACTCGCACTTGGTACCCTGAACACTACTCGTCAGTAAATACACTCACCAAAAATGTCTAGGGATCAAGTACATTTTAAAGTGTCGTTGCGTTATAGAATTGATATTTTAACTTTTTTCGATTGTTTATGATTCTTTTTAGTGAATTTCACGATATGAATGAAACATTTTTTACATTGTTTAAATATGGAAAATTAACTGTCAATTTGAATTCCTATAAAAGAGCGTAATGGCAATTTTACAAAAACAGTACAATTTCTGCACTGAAAGCGAAAAAATTGGCAACGATATGGAGCGAAGGCGTCATTTGACATTTTTAAGGGAAGACATGTTAAAAAAGCCGTTGCAATGTTGGAAGCTGGTTCCATCCAGGCAACGTACTGTGGCTGCCGCCATTGGCACTACACAGACTGTCATAGGCCGCCTCTGGCTGGACACGCTATCTTATCACGGGCAGCGTGGCCGAGTGACATGGGGGAAGATCTCGTATCACCACTCGAAGACAAGACCGATACATCCAAAATACTGCTTGACGGAATTGTATACCATGAGCGCTATGATGTTGGCCACAAGGCTCCACAGCGCTTCAGGCTCGCTGATAAGCGACCAAACCATCCGAATCGTTTACGCAAAGTGCGTCTGCGTTCCTGAAGGCCGCTGAGGATTCCACCCATAGCACCCCACAATCGTAGGGCCCGTTTATAATGGGCTCGCAAACACCGAAATTGGGAGGAAGAAGACTGGCGCTGTTTGCTTCTCTAATGAATCACGTTTCGGTATGAGGCCGGATACAGGACGCACTCGAGTTTGGAGGACCTCTGGACGTCAAGAACGCTATTGAGATTTTGTCAGAAAGTTCATCCATATGGAGAGGGAACAATCATGGATTGGGCCGGTATTTTGATCGGTGGAAGAACCGATCTCATTTGGATCAGGGGCCACCTCAGTGCTCAAATCTACGCAGGGAGGATTGCTTCAGATGTGATCATCCCCTTGCAAGGCCGATTGGGTGACTCATTTCGACTAATGCATTACAATGCACGTCCGCACACGACTAGAGTCGACACGTACTCTTGCCGATTCTCATATCAACGTCCTGCCCTAGCATGCATGGGACATGCTCCAAAGAAGAGTTCTGCCGAGTATGGATGCCGTGCATACCCTACAACAATTTTCTGACTTGTTAGAAAGAACGTGGGTGGCTATTCATCAAATGAATGTGAATGATGTTCATAAAGTGAATGGTAGAAATACAGACTTTTTATTTTTTATTTTTACAATAAAATTTAAAAAAATCGACCTTGTTGAGCTTGTTTGAGCAAATTCTCCCCAATTTGTTAAAATTGCATTTTTCTTAATTTTTTCAACATAATATGGAAAAAATTGTTTACTAAAACATAAAAAATAGAGCAAAAAGCCAGTCTGGAAAACTAGATTATGTAAATATATTTAGAAAATTTTTTATAGCTAACAATGTACTTGACCCCTAGACATTTTTGATGTGTGTTAAGTGAACAATATATAAAGTTTGTGTACAAACGTACTAACTAAGTGAAGCTCTTTTTAGCTATTTTGATTTTTTTGCAGAATATTTTGGATATTGATGTTCAAATTTATGATAAGTACCTAAGTATAAAGATAACCTATAAGATTACCTTAACTAAGTATATAGTTCTTCAAAAAGGGCGACAAAACCCTGCTAAAGAACTACAAGCCCATTTCACTTCTAAGCCACGTCTACAAGCTGTTTTCGAGGGTCATAACGAATCGTCTCGCACGCAGGTTTGATGACTTCCAGCCTATCAAACAAGCCGGTTTCCGAAAAGGCTTCAGCACCATAGACCACATACATACGCTTCGGCAGGTTATACAGAAGACCGACGAGTATAACCAGCCTCTTTGCTTAGCGTTTGTGGACTATGAAAAAGCCTTCGATTCTATTGAAACATGGGCCGTGCTACAGTCTCTCCAGCGGTGCCAAATTGACTACCGGTACATCGAAGTGTTGAAGTGTTTGTATGAAAACGCCAACGCCACGCCAATGTCAGACCGTCTTCAGGACTAGAGCTCAAAACCTATCCAGTTGCAGCGAAGAGTGAGACAGGGAGATGTGATATCTCCGAAACTGTTCACTGCTGCACTGGAAGATGCTTTCAAGCTTCTGGACTGGAAAGGACTCGGCATCAACGTCAACGGCGTATACATCACTCACCTTCGATTTGCTGACGATATAGTGGTCATGGCTGAGACCCTGGAAGACCTCGGCACAATGCTCGGTGACCTCAACAGAGTCTCTCAACAAGTGGGTCTTAAAATGAACATGGAGAAGACGAAAGATATGTCAAACTCACGTGTCGTACCCACTCCTCTGAAGGTTGGGGACTCTGTCCTTGAAGTTGTGGACGATTATGTTTACCTGGGATAAACGGTCCAGCTAGGTAGGTCCAACTTCAGCAAAGAGGTCAATCGTCGAATCCAATTAGGCTGGGCAGCGTTCGGTAAGCTACGAAATATCTTTTCGTCCGATATACCGCAGTGTCTCAAGACGAAAGTCTTTGACCAGTGTGTGTTGCCAGTGATGACATACGGGACTGAGACGTGGTCGCTCACTATGGGCCTTATCCAAAGACATTTTTTGGCCTTATCAGAAGGCTCAAGGTCACTCAAAGAGCAATGGAGAGGGCTATGCTCGGGGTTTCTCTGCGAGATCGAATCAGAAAAGAGAAGATCCGCAGAAGAACAAAGGTAACCGACATAGCCCGAAGAGTTACTAAGCTCAAGTATCAGTGGGCAGGGTACATTGCTCGCAGGACTGATGGCCGCTGGGGCGGAACAGTCCTCGAGTGGCGACCGCGTACCGGAAAGCGCAGTGTAGGCAGGCCTCCAACAAGGTGGACCAACGATCTGGTGAAGGTCGCGGGAAGCCGCTGGATGCGAGCAGAACAAAACCGGTCGTTGTGGAGATCGTTGGGGGAGACCTTTGTCCAGCAGTGGACGTCTTTTGGCTAAGATGATGATGATGATGAACTAAGTATAGGCAGATATACACAATTTCTATGTACAGTTTTAAATTATAGTATCTAGAAGTTTTGAATTAATAAAAACAGTCTTCCTGAAAAATTGGTAGGTCTGGCTGGGTCGGGTAGGCATTTAATTTTTTCACTGTATTTTATATTTTATATTATATTATACATATATATTATTTTATATTATTTAACGTTATATTTTTTCTATCTAAAACACTGTTTACCTAATGTTTCAGATTGCTTTTCTGGCAGCGGACAGTATTATTGTTTGAAAATAAAGTATAAAGAAAGGTTGTTAAAATTGATAAAGTGCTCACGACCTCATTACATTTGGTGTTCCACAAGGTTCGATTCTAGAACCTTGTTTAAAAGCACTTAATTTGTACATGACTGTTAAGTCGTTAACACAAATAAAAATACTGTAATAATATCGTAATCACATTCGAATCTTTAAGAACTAAAATAAATACTAACTAACTAAAATTAACGTATAATTACTGGGAAACAGATTATGATCTAACAGAAAGAATATCTAATATTTTTTATGAACTATTAAATATCAATATATCAGGATATATAGAAGAACTGTCTTTTATAGGAAGAAAAGGAGCCTTAAGACCATTAAAAATTGAACTCATTAGTAAAAGAATGAAAAAATACATACTTGGAAATTCCGTACGGTTCCAAAATACTGGGTTAAGTATATCAGAGTATCTAGATGCAACAGCTCTCCAGAAAAAATGGGATCTTAAACAGGCTCTACAAACCGCAAGAAAAAATGGGAAACACGCAATTATCAAGAATAACAAACTGATCATCAACGGGCGAGAATCGATGGATATCAATAAAGAAATGAATCTGAAATATGTACAAAATACCAAATTAGAAGAAACAACCAACACAGTACCTACAATATCTTCTCATACCTCAAGACACATGCATGACAATCCATCACCATACCAGCAAACTACAAAAGAAAATACTTTGAATACTGGGAGTAAAGTTAATTCCTTTCGAAAATAACTTTAGCACTTTGTACCAAAATATGCGCAGTATCAGCAACAAGTCCAATATTCTAGAAGCCATGCTAGAAGAAAAAGCATATCTACATGCCATATGTATAATGGAATCGTGGTTAAATAAAGATAAATTAGAATTACTTAATATAAATAATTATCATATCCGTTCCTCATTTTGTAGAGAGATTCAAGAAGGGGGCGGAGTGTGTATTCTAGTTAATAATTCAATTGAATATTGTGAACGGATAGATATTGTCCAATTGTCAGTAGAATCAAATTTTGAAACGTGTGCAATAGAGTTACTAAATATTAACATACTATTAATTAATGTATACTGGCCAAATAGTACCAAAGGGATTGAAACATTCTTTGAATGCATTAATAAACTTTTAAAAATTATTACGATTAAGGATAAAAATAAAAACATTATTATAGGGGGTGACTTCAATGTCAATTTCTTAAAGAATAGTAAGCTAAAAAGATCGCTTCTAAACTTAATGTTAACTTATAATTTTAAGCAAATAGTAAATGAGGCCACTAGAGTCACAGCAAACAGCTCTACGTGTTTGGACCTTATTTTTATCAATTTTAATAGTAAAGGTGTAGTAGTAAATGTTGAAGAACTTGGATTCTCGGACCACAAAGGAGTAGAACTAAATGTGCCATTAGCTACTAGTTTTCCGCCTTGTTTTACTTTATACAAACGAATATATAATGATGTAAATATGAATAAGTTTAAAAAAGAAATAGCCTCAATAAATTGGGATAACATAGTCCTTATGAATAAAAACGTAAACGAAAATTATAATAATTTTAATGAAACTCTACAAAAAGCCCTAAATAAATGTATACCAATAAAATCCATAAAAGTAAAAAAATCAAAAAAAGTATACCTGACAACAGGAATAAAGCTATCATGTCGCAATAAACGGCTACTAAGAATACTAATAAATCGGTCTAAAAATAAAATCTTACATGACCACTATAACAGATACACTAAAATACTAAAGCAAGCTATCCAAAATTCAAAAAAGATCAACAACATACGAAGATTCCAAAAATCAGGAAACAGTATTAAAACAATGTGGCAAATAATAAAAGATGAAACGAATAAGAAAGTAGGCCAACAAAAATATAACATGAAATTAAAAATTAATAATAAACTAATCGATAACCCTAAGCAAATAGCAAACACCTTTAACGATTTTTTTTCTTCTATTAGTAATTTACAAATACACCAGATGCAGCAATCTGAAATACAAAATAATAAAATTGAAAATTCTATATTCTTACGCCCAGTTGAGGGTCGTGAAGTATATACAATAATTAAAAACCTAAAAAATAAAAATAGTTTTGGAATCGACGAAATACCACCAAAATTAATTAAAGTATGTGCAATTGAATTAGCGTCCCCTTACTCAGAATTAATAAATCAGTCTTTTACCAAAGGTATTTTCCCAAACGCCCTTAAAATATCATTAATTAAGCCTATATTCAAAAACGGCGAAAAAACTAACCCAAATAACTATCGTCCAATTTCAATATCTCCTACTTCAGCTAAAATATTCGAAACAGCAATGGCTAAAAGAATATACCCCTTTTTTGAAAAATATAAAGTTTTAAATGAAAACCAGTTTGGATTTCGCAAAAATAGATCCACCACCTTAGCGGTTTATAAGTTTGTACAAAAAATCCTGGATACAATAAATACAAAACAGTACTCCGTAGGTTTACTTCTAGATATGAGTAAGGCATACGACAGAGTAAGATATGATATCTTAATACAAAAACTAGCTGACTCAGGAATAAGAGGAAACTCACTGAAATGGTTTAGATCCTATCTCGAAAATCGCTCTCAATATACTGAAATAGAAAATACCAATTTTGAAACAGGGCAAATTCAGAAAACAAGATCCGAACAAGTATTTGTTAAGGGTTCTATTCCACAAGGAAGCGTCCTTGGGTGTATTTTGTTCTTAATATATATAAATAATATTGCAACAGCGTTAAATGAGAACTGTATTTTGTTTGCAGATGACATCTCGATTTTGATACCTTGTTCAGATACCAAAGCATTAAATATCAGTCTAAACACCCATCTAGATACAATAATAAACTTCCTGAATTATCATAATTTAATTCTCAATTTCAATAAAACCAAGCTTATCCAATTTAGACCCTTTCAAAAGAGCCCACTTTCAATTAATTATAAATATAAAAACACCACACTAGAAACTGTAGATTCAGCTACACTACTGGGTATTAATATCGACACCAATCTAAATTGGAAATCACACATTCATAAACTCTCCAAAAAACTGTCATCATTTATATATGCCCTCTATAATTTAAAAAAAGTAACAGATCTCAAAACCGCTCTTACAGCTTATTACGCGTACGCTCACTCAAGGCTTACCTACGGAATAGTTCTTTGGGGTAATTGCACTGACGTACAGGATATATTTATATTGCAAAAACAGTGCATCCGAATACTAGTAAATATTGACCAGATGGAGTCATGTAGACCATACTTTGTTAAGCACTCTATAATGACACTTACGTGTATATATATTTTTGAATCCTGCAAATTTGTAAAAAAGAACTTTAATATGTACTCCCCAGTAAAAAATTCAAATCTTAAGAGAAACAACCGAGGGGCTAATACACTTAAGCAACCGTTTTCTAAGTTAAAAATATTTACATCAGGCCCACACTCCATGACAATAAAAATATATAATAATATTCCAAATTATATAAAAAATTCTGACACTATACCTTCTTTTACTAATCTGTTGAGACAATTTCTTATAAAAAAATGCTACTATGATATTAATGAATTCTTTAATGATAAAATAAAATAATAATAATGATAATACACACCTAATTGCATTACAAAAAATATATATTTTAATTATAACTAACTTATTTATTTATGAACAACATTTTTTACTCTAAAATAACAATTATATGAAGATCCTTAAATTTTTAATTCATTTTTATTAGTATTTAAACGCATTTAAAATTTTAATGTACCTAGCTACAAGATAAGTGCCGCTAGAGAAAGTCAGTCAGTGTCAGGAAAGCTCAGGTGGGGGAGGAAAATAGATAAAAAATAAATTTGTATTGTAGTACATAAGTTTACTCCCTCTGTTATTGTTATGCCCTTACGGGGCGCTACATTGTTTATTCTGACACCTTTTGTATCTATTTATTTAATTACTATGTACACCAATGTGGCATGCAATAAATAATTTTGAATTTGAATTTGAATTTGAAAATAAGAAGGGTTTGCTTTTACTTGCCTTGATTTGAGTAACTTGAATATATGGATCAGTCAAGCAGTTAGTTTTGTGCCAATTTTCTCAAAAGTGTTGCAGAAATGTATGCTCTGGAGATTAATCGATTTTTGTCACAGATATAAAATAATAAAAAGCGAACAATATGGATTAAAAAGAACAAGTCAACTGGTTTAGCTATTTATGATCTTTTAAGCACAATACTGACCCATTTAAATAATAATCGTTTGACAACTGGGTTGTTTTTTGATCTAACCAAGACATTTGTTTGACTGTGATTCGCATGATATCCTATTAAAAAAACTAGAATTATCCGGATTTATGGGTGTTCCACTGACTGCAATGGCTTAGTTCCTGTTTAACAAATCGAAGGCAGTGTATTTCCATTAGCAAAGTGATAATAAACAAAGAAATGGTACACATAAGTCGGACTATTCCGAAAATAAATTCGTCGTTCCACAAGGAAGCATCTTAGGACCCATTATATTAATTTTATACATTAATGATATAAGGGAATCAACTGACCATAAAGGTACCAGTTGAAATTCCCTCCGTAGCTAGCGACAAGTGTCGCTCGGCGTTATCGACTGTCGTCATAGAAATACATAGAAATCAGTAGTGTCGCGACGACACGTCGTCGGTCGTCTGCTGCTGCTGCGTGGAGTGGCTGCAAACTGGTACCTTAAATATAATATGACATATCAATAATAGTGACTACTGACAAAAATCATAATTCAATAATTAAGCATGAAACTGACATAAATAATACAATTGACTCATTAAGTGCTTAAGCTTTAAGCTAAGCTTACTGAGAATAATTATTTTTTCAAATTAAATATTACTAAAGTTAAGGAAATGACAAATACGAAATTTCTCGGTGTCACTATTGATGAGAACATGAATTGCAGTTTACATGTTGATGAGCTTTGTAAAATAATCAATAGGTAGGTTTTCATACGCAATTATTAATCAGGTAAAAAGTAACTGATAAAAACACCATTCTCACGTACTGTGCGTATATAGAGTCCATTATACGATACGGTCGTGTCATTTGGGGAAACTGTACAGAATGGCAGAGAGTGTATATAGCACAAAAGAAATGCACCAGAGCCATAGGTGGTATTCTACCGGATGAGTCCTGTAGACCATTTTTCAAGAGTTTCCGTCTGTCGCCATGCCATCCCTTTACGTTCTGGAAGTGTGCATTTTTGTAAATTTAATAAAGCTTCAGATAATCAGTGTAGCAGACAACGTAGAGATCCACACAGACTTCTACTGAGGACCATTCGAAGATCAGATAAATATGCGAAGTGTTGCCTTGTTATGTGCGTTAGAATTTATAATAAAAACCTAACGAATGGAAAGCTATTATCAAATTATCAAAGCATGGCATGACTCATGCTCTTTATAAACGATCTCTTTATGTACGTCAAGGACTTCCTTCAACCAACGCGTCGGATTCTCGCGGTCCCTCATTTTAGGGTGTTCAAACAATTTATTAGTATTACTCTTAACATTATGCTTTTCATCAGTACACACAAATAACTACAATAGTGCAATTATGCTGGGAATCACACCTGGGCTCTATAAGACGTGGACCATGAAGAAAGTATTTATTCAGTATACCGCCTCTGTGGTCTAGTGGTGAAGACCACCGGTTTAAACCCAGAGGTCATAAGTTCGATACCCAGCGGGGGGTACATGTTTGTGTACTCGGTTTGGTTGGTGGTAGGGCTTGTTTGTCCGCCTGGCTAGCTACCACCATCTTATCTAAATATGTCGCTATAACATCAATGTTTGTAGCATGTAGTTGTGTTCTGGCAGCTAGAGATAAGATAGCCAGTGCCTCACTGTTAAGAATCCCGGTTGAAATGCGCTTCCATCATTGGCCTTATCATCACTTAACATCAGGTGAGATCAAGGCACTGTGCTTACACGTAAGATATTAAAAATATTCGCTTATGTCATCTTATCTAACTTACGTTTCGTAAATTTGCAAAAACTATCATAAAAAATGTCTTTGCATAAAACTAAAATCGCGGATAAATGGAAATCCAACGAGCTGATAAAATATAATAAGTACCTAATGCTCTGTGTAGTAGTAGTTTAACAACCCGTCCCGGACTCAGAGGGCGGACCCGAGGTTCGATTTCCAGTGGGACCTATAGTAGGGGCAGGTGGTAGTAAGGGCTTGTTCCAACTTAGGTATTTAATTTAACTCTGTCATGTAACTGTTGGTTTGTTGTATTTCGAGAGTTAAGGTTTTGGCCATTCCTAAGCCTTTCTTCCCTAACTGGATGACTTTTCGAAAATTTATAACCCGTAGAAAAGTAAAATGGTAAAAAAGATAAGTACAAAGCGAATTTGAAAATATAAAGTTTAATTTAGCCTATAACTGTCACAATAAGCTCGGCAAAGACCTCCTTGAAATCAAAGTCATCGCTACAATTGAAGCCAAATGCGGGTGTTAGTGATCATAAACCCGGCTATACATCGACAAATCCGAAATACACTTTGTCCGACCTGGGAACTGAACCAGGGACCCTCGGGTGTCGGGCCGACCGCTCTTCCACTTGGCCAGCGAGGCGTTCATTGTATAACATAGGTATAACTACTAGTTACTTTAAAATCTTAGATAAAGTTCTTGATTAGTAAACAATTAATTTCAAACCGCAAGTTTTAGGACGACCCACAAAACGCCAAGTTGAGTAAGCCTGTAAGTATAGTTCATAAAGGTAGGTAATCAATGTGTAATAAGTTAACTAAATATCATTGCATTGTAATAAAAACAGCATGGTGCCAAAAAGTTTCTAAAAGTTCCCAAATGCCTTCCAAATACTTATTTCGCTAAGAGGAATAAAGCCTCCGTTTCCCTTTGGGAGTTCTCTTCGTTATAAAAATCAATAGCATTAGTAAGTCCGTACAAACGAATTATACGAATGTCGCTGTGTGCGTCGGCTGGCTTTCGATGTGCGGGAAACAAAAAAAAACCACCAGCGAAATTCTTGTAATAAAAATCAATCGGAGCGGAGAGAGAAGGCGCCGCCGCGCGGGGCGCCGGCCGGTCGGCGCCACCCTCGCCCCCGCACGCTATACGTATACTGCACCTACCCCCCCAATCGTACTTAGCCACTTCCTAATTTTTATGAAGAATTCTTTGTGAACAACGCTCGACAATTATCCCATTTTCGCCTACGAAATCAATTCACAAAATGCTATCTCGCAAACTCGTTTCGAATTCCAATGTATTCTTTGGCAGGAGGAGGAGGGTGCCGGCGGGCGCGCGGCCGGTTCCCGGCAAAAAGGCGTTTGTTTTTATTTCTTCGGCGCGGAAAAAAATCAGCACGCGCCCGCCCTGCACCTCCTAAACATGCGCCACGCAGCGACGCAGACTCGGGCGGGTGTGTGCCGAATTCACTTTCATTTGCGACATCTCATCGTATCCCGAAGGTCACTGTGCAGCGGTGCATGTGTGGGCGCGAGTGCTTGCGGCGCTCTCCGCTGACCGACTAGGTGAGTGAGTGAATTTCGCGCTCTCGTCTTCGTCGGTTTCGTTTCCCTCGTGTTTATCGGCGCCCGTTTCGCACCGTCCTTCGCGTCGGGAAGACGGTGAAAGTGAATTCGGCCGCACGCGGTCGCCGGACCCGCGCAGACGTGCGCCTGCTGCTTCCGAAGCGGCAACATGAGACTCGGGGAAGGGTTAACGGCGCGTCATATCCACCACTACGCTCCACCTCCGACAGGTGACGTGCACATTGTACACTCTACCTTGCTCATTTTAGAGTCGATTGTCCTGCATCCGCCACGTGCGCTCGTGACGATAAAGTTTTGAATTAGATTCGCGGGTCCACGCGTAACACTATCTAAACTTTTAGTTGAACTTTACCGAACGGATAGATGGTATATGTATCGCTTATGGTTGTGTAGTATCGGGCGACGGGCGCAAAACAAACGGAATTAAAAAACCTCGAGAGACGGTCTGGTTCGCGGACAGAGCGAGAGGACCAACTTTGCACTCTTCATTTGTGCACCAATCGAGAAAAAATTCAATAAAGCTCGCTTCCTTTTGTCTAATTGCCTATGTAAACCTACATATAAATGTAGGTGTTCGATGCCGCGATACTCCTTTGTGGAAATGGAGTACCGGTGTGTTGTTTCGCGTAGTAAGGGTTTAAGTTGTAAAGTTTGTAAAAGGTGATGTTTTTTCGTCTGTGTTGAAGTGGCACGTGCGGCGTGCGGTGGTATGGCGGGGTGGTAGCGTGCGGCGCGCGGTGCGCTCGTGGTGGCCGGTGGTGGCGTGGTGTTGGCGGTGGCGGTGCAGCATGCCGGGCCGCGGCGCGCGCGTCAAGAGCGAGCCGCCGTCCGACGGGGAGGGCAGCGACTCCCAGCACTCCCAGCACTCCCAGCATTCTCAGCACTCGCATCGCTACTTCACTGATCAAGTGAGTTCAATCACTACTTGTAGACGCTTGCTCCTATCTCTATTAAAAATTCTCTATCTATTAAAAATATTTTATAAAATGCACTTGAAACGTTAAGAAAACAACGCTCGTACAGTATATTTATGTAAAAATACCTGGGTGTCTAGTGCGAGTTTCATTCGGTTTTCGATCACATTAACGAAAACTAGAATTTGTATGGCAAAATTTTAACTATTTTCGTATGTCGCCAGGAAGCTCTGCTTCAATGCCATTCTAATTTTCGTTTTCGTAAACGTAATCGAATGAATTCGGATAGTAAACAAAACTCGCATCCTGAAAATTTAAAGACACTATAATATAAATTAATCTGTTAATTAAATAAATTAATAAGCAGTCATAATAAATATTAAAGAAAAATGAAAAATACGTATGCGTTCACGTCGGGAGTGTAACGGGAGTAAGAACCACATTTTACCCATTCGGCTACCGCCGACGCTTCGTGTTACCACAAAATAAGGAGACAGCAGAAAGTAAGCTATACATACCGTGCTCGAGCAAGCAACGGCAACGCGCGCATACACCCTCTCATGGGTATAGTTGCAAAAAAAACCGTTTTAAACTAAAAACTGTGACTTAAAACTCGTTTTAAATTTGTTTAAAATGATAAAATCATGACCACCACGTCTCGTAGTGTAATAATTACTAACTACTACACTATGACGTGATCGTGATTTTGAACCGTTAAATCAAATTTAAAAAGAGGTCTATGTCACAGATTTTGGTTTAAAACGGTTTTTTCAACTATACTCACGTCACGGAATCTCAGCTCAAATATTTTGGCTTAAGGCGACAAAATGCACCAACTTTTGTCGAATAATATGACTAACGAATCTGAAATGTTGATATACGTAAATTCATGTCTTTACCTTGAATTTGCTAGCTCAAATACATGATTAAATAATTTTGACAGGATCATAACAATTTTCGAAAACACCACAAAAATATCACTATTGTTGAAATTACAACCAATTTACTTAATTTATATCCTTGGAAACCACTCAAATACATTGATAACATCCATATTCGTAATTTCGCTGCTGCATGCATATTTTGATAGCTAAAACCAATAAAGTTTTTTTTACATTATGTTATTTTGGGGTCCTGTGTGGTGCCAGGGATAAAGAATTGCACCACCCCATCTTTTCCCGTGGGTGTCGTAAAAGCCGACTAAGGGACCATTCCAGAGGATGGGCAGCAGCATCTCTCTGAGGTCCCGGACACTCAACCTACTGCGATCGTCAGACGCCAACCCGCCTGCCAAGCGTGGCGATTACGGCAAGTACCCCCCATGATATGCACACCAGTAGATCCTTGGGGGAGGCCTTTGTCTAGCAGTGGACGTCTTTTGGCTGAGATGATGATGAGATAAATTTGCGGTCTTAATTGTCGCAGGCGCTACGTATTTTCGACCTTATAACAGTCCCGGTAAGGTTCAGCCTTTTTGAATGTTCACAAAGCGAGGTGTCGTCTTAAACCAGTCTGAGCGCAGCTGTTGCGAAATTCCGTGTCCGTGTTGCCGAGAGAGAGAGGTTACCAACTATGCGTATTGCGTGCGTTGCTCGAACGCCTTTGTATGAAGCTTACCTTCTGCTGCGTCTATGTCTTGTGATGTTACCGAAACATTTGGTAGTATTTTGTGTTTATTTAGATTGCTTCTTAATACAGACTTAGTAGATAGGTACCAACTTTTGTTTCTCGTCGTATAAAATGTTACTAAAATAAAATAGAATATAGACCTATAGAGACAGAAATGTGTTAGCGTTGTCATTTTATGTCACATTTATGTTGTGATTCGAAAATGGATGCGGCAGGCCAGCAGGATCTGCCGAATGACGGGGTTTTTTAATTATCATAGGTAACGGAACAATTCCTCTAATTAGGTATATCTGTTTATACGTATATGACTTATAATACTTCTACAAAAACATTGCTTCCTTTCTCTACAGGTCTAGGTTTGTTTGGACCAATATTTATCCCAAATATCTACGTGTTAATAAGTTGAAATATTATAGTGCTTCCTGTTAGCACATAAAAACGCTACAACCTTTTACTTCCGGATACCAGCACCAAATTTTTAGGGGTTGTTAACCATAATATCCTGACTTCAAAAGTGTTATGACCAAAACAAAATGGCGACCACCGTGACTGAAACATCTGCGTATACCAATGAAATTATAAATTTGTTATACTAATGTGGGGCATCAAATAAAAGGGAATTCAACAGACTTCGACAATATTTATTGTTGAATCTTCAAAACACAATAAATCATTAAATTATTTTATTTAAATAAAAAAATTTAAAACAAAAATTATTTTTCGTATATTATTTTAAATTAAGCACTCAATTTTAAAAACAATGCACACGAAAAAATATTACATAATTACCTATAAGTATATTAAACTTTGAATTACAATAATTGGTCGAAAAATAAGGAAAATACAGTGATTTTAAAAAGACGCGGTGGCAGTAGCACGGATTTCGGATTTGCGGACATAGGACTTTTTTGTTACATATCATTATTTTCATTATGCCAATCGATAGCCCTAATTAAGGCGATCAGGTCTTATTATGGCAACTTTTTTGTAAACATAATATTATACGAGAAAAATTTATTACAAAAAAAAATTGTATGGGACGATATCTAACATGCTCTATAAGTACCAAGTCTTGGCAGATCCCGGCTTGATGTTTTGTAGGGTTAATTAATCTATGGATATTCATATATAGCGCCACATACATAGCATTGTCCCGGACTGCCCCGTTCTCCAGATATACGAAGCTGAACTTAGGTACTTTTTCTAATTTTTCTTACGGATTATTTTAAGTACTAAACTCTAAATAGTTATAAAAAACTGAACAACATGAATATTATGAATTGTATATTAATTTAATTAATTATCAACCAGACTATTACATCCGGTAACGTCATATAACAAAAATTAAATATGTAAAAAGTGAATACAATATAACAAAATTGAGTCTTTAATAGGTTTTAATTTACTAAATTGGTTTGTATTGTTCCAGCTTAAGTATTAACTATTGAATTATTCTGTGTCGGTAATATCACTTATGTTGCATCTATAAATTCATGTTCAAAAATATATTGAGTAGTAAGCATCAAAAGATTCTGAGCTCCAGAAGAGAGAGTCATCCTCTTGAGTTTGGCCATTCTTGGTCGTAATAGCTTCAATAGGTCGGACGACAAAAGAAGATTATGCAATATGTCCTCATTTGACGCAAACCTGTTTACTTTTTTGGAATGGTGTGCTCTATATTTTCTAAACTCCTTGTTTCTCGCTTCTGAAGCTTCTTCAGAAAATTTTCTGGCCGTGTTGCCATCATTTGTGGTTCCAGCGCCCTGTTTAACAATATCAATCAGCAAATTGCATTAATTTCGGAACGATTCTTGAACTTGCTTCTTACTCTCTAATATGTCTTTATTTGTTTTCTTTCAGTCCATTGTTTGAAGTCTAGTCTGTAAGCTTAAAATATGTTTTATTTATATTTGACATAGTGATCGTGACTTCTTATTAATAAATATAAGTGCAATATATACTTATGTGAAGTAAACACTCCATACATCTGATCCAGGCATGTAGAGATGAAAGTCCATACTTGTACATATCTTTATTTACTGGTTTTCTGTAAATTGCGTTTAGATTGTTCATCTCTGAGGGCTTTGCTTTACAGATATCGCAGGAAGCAGCTGGAGTGTCAGAAATATATGAAGAAATTTTGCCATCTATCATTGTCAAGAGCAACTCGTGACTTACAGATAATATTCCTACTTTTGTAGGCTGTAGGACTTCAATTTGGTTTTCAACATCTTTTAGAAGACTCATTAGTTTCTTTCATGAATCTGATCAGACAGACAGACATAATAGGCCGACAGTAAAATGTAGATGACGGTCAATCGTTTTCCCACATGATAACATCATCCGAAAGAAGCCTTACTGGAACTGAACTAATCATAAATACACTTGAGTCATCAAAATCAGCCTTTTGTTTATAATTGCTCTGTCCTGAAGCCCCATCATAGCCCCATTTGCTTACAAGTTTTACATTAGCTTTTGTATTTAGTTCTAAATTATTTGCACTTATGAGTCTGGATACTGTTAAGTCGAGCAAGAATTGCAATTTTATCTGCGCTCCTTCTTCAGTTACTGTTATATGTTCTTTTGAGGGATAACAATCT